>JAEIIU010055660.1:0-16412 GCA_018874675.1 Drosophila baimaii | reverse complement strand
CAAGCAAGATATATGCTAATGGGCTATAAAAATATATAAACATGCTCAGTCCGAGAAAATCAGCTATTGGAGGTGGTCAGCTTCCGCCAGCTAAACGTTCCGATTCTCCATATCCTATATAGTATCCGTGTGTGTGTGCGGCAGAATGATATGTACACGTAGATGTAGTCCTCGGTGGATAAGGTGGAATCGGATCGGTCGGGTAACTGAGCAGTGTTGGTATATAGCGCACAACTTAAGATGAAAGTTTAATAGACTCCAATTTCTTCGTAACCGTTCCCAGCACCTCCTCGATGTTTGGAGCCTGGACGTCCTTGCCAAAGACAGGCATATGCTTGGCAATTTTCTCTCCTAGTTCAACGAGGTTCTCAAAGGGCTGCTTACAGAGAAGCTTTACATATTTCCGCGCCCGCACTCGATTCTCACTTCTCATCATAAGAATGCAAATCAAGGCGCATGCGCATTGAGCCAAGTAGACCATCGATGAATCGGGTCCATAGGTTGGGCCATGCTTATGGAACTCGTGATAGCTTAGCTTCACCAGTTGATCAAATTTCTGGTTAGCAATCTTCATAATCATGAATATGAGAGCGATGGTGCCCGTAATAGCCGCATTTTGGTTTGCAATAACCCATGCAATGGTCCCCATGGTTCTGGTCGGATATCTGGTCTGGGAGGAAAGGAAAATAAGTAAGTAAAAAGTAAGAATATGAGTTAGATTGTAAGAAAAAATATTACAAAAGTGAAATTTAGAAATGCGAACTGGCACACACGGCTGTGGGAATTGGAATGAATTGTAACAACACAACCCGACCTATGGTTTTGACATTGATGACAGGCTATGTCCCAGGCCTACTTGATTGTATATTTGTTCCCTTAAAAAAAACACCTATTCGATTGACCACAACCGTGGCTGGTCAGACTGCAACTGTAGATTATCAAAATTATAGCATAAAAATGCCTTTTGGGCAGGAGCACGCGCTTGCGCTCGCGCACTCACACCAGAAGCGGCACACTCAAGGCGTATACGTAATATTCATGGAGACAGAGAGACAGAGAGAGAGAGACACAGAGTGGGACGACATTGAACAAGTGGGAGCACTTGGGCTAAGTCAGATAAAAGTAAAGATGAAGTGGGGGAAAAATAGGAAGCAAACATTATGGAAAAATTATAATACCCTGCAAGGGTATACAAAATTATTTCATTAAAGATCTTCTATGTATTTTTAAGCATATTGGTTTAAGCTTACTAGACTTCCTTCTCAGTGGCGTTTAAATGCTTTAAATTACATTTAAATGAATCTTTCAAGTGAGTTCCCATCACTCAAGAAAAGAAAATCCATGGTTTTCACTTTGAATCATCCAGTTGAGATCCAGTTCATGAATTTCCAAAATCCGTAAATCCATTGATTAATGCACTTTTAATTCAGTGTACAAATCTGTTAATGTGATCCAATTTTTCTGGGCCTTTTTGGCTGGCTTCATCTCTCACCTCTCCGGGCCCCTGGGGCCAATTAATCTCGGGCTGACTGCTGAATAGGTTTTCCATATCCGTTAACAGAGCTTGGTGGAATGTGAAACCCCTTCGACCAAAATCACGACACGTGCCGCGTGAACAAAAACAACACTCACAGTGGAGACATCAATCAATTGCGCTGATTGAATGCATTCGAAAGAAGAAACCACCAAGAAATCAAAAAAAAAAAAAAACACGAGAAAGTAAACACAATCAAGGCAAAAAACAAAAAAAACCAAAAAAAAAAAAGAGAAGAAGCGACAAAAGCCCGGCCACAAAGTGTGAAGTTGGAAATAAAGTGGCGCTTAATTGCGAGCGATTAATGAAGCAAGAATCCCCAAATCCCAAATCCCAAATACCACAAATCCAAAATCCCAAAGCCCAGTGCCCAGGGCATATTTCTTTCTTTCTTTTTCTTTTCCACCTCTTTTTTTCTCCTAGTGTAGCCGCCGCTGTCGTCGCCTGTGTCAGGTGTCATGTGTCAAGTGTCAGGTGTCGCGGCGCGGGGCAAAAGTTTAACGGTTCTCCGCAGCAGCCACCAACCACCAACCAATCAAGCGATCGAGTAAAAAACTAAATGAAAAGCAGAAAAAAAAACAACAACAACCAAACAAAACACCAGCTAAACCAAAAAGCTTACAAAAAAATTAAAATAAAAAAAAAAACAATTCGCCTGCAGCCAAAGTGGCCAACGAACTCCATTCCATTGGCAATTGGAAGGTCGCCATTTAGGCATTTATTTATCCATCAACCTTAAATATGGTGGCAAAAAAAAGGCAACCACAAAAAAAAAGCAAAAAAAATCGCTAAACAAAGGGCAATATATCAAGTGCAATAAACCATAAACCGATGGACTCCAAAATTGATTATAACTATGGAAGAAAACTGCAAAATAAATAAATAACATATGCACACGAGGAGAACAAAAAAATGGAAGGCATAAAAAAACGACTAGGCAGATACCCTGGGTTGTAATTATTAAACTGAAAAGAAATAAATTTAGACTGCTATTTGTATTTAGTTTAAATGTTACCATAGATTAGTTTCCTTTCCTAGATATACATTTGTTATTAATTCTTTATAAGGATTTACAAGCAGAATATATTACATTTTATTTGTACAATTTAGTTTAATAAATTAAATAATTTTGTAAGACATTAGACTGTTCATTGGAGTAATTATAAATGTATTTTTAAAATTCTTCTTTCCCATTTTACAGTGTTTTTTGTATAAAATAATTTAGCAACTATTTTGCCTAAACGCTTAACTAGAAACTATTTTTATTTTATTTTCTTTATCAAACTAAGAAGCCAAAGAATTCACTGATGAGGCTTTGGTTCAGTCCTCTTGTCATGGATTTATTTCCGTGCCGATCATGTCATGATCGTATCTCTGAGATTCTGCTAAGCCTAAGAATTTAATGAGTAGGATACGATGGCGAGTGACATATTTGGTCATATTTATTTGCATAACAGGTGTCGTTCATGCGGGGGATTAGAGCCATCATCCATGATGAGCCATGATGGGTTCTTGGAAATGTAATGTAGGAGTATAAAGATCCTACTCCTGATACCCTGTACTTGAGGCAATAAATGGCACAATGTGCGCATATTGAATGCTTGGCTTCTGCTTCCGATTCTACATTTTGGATTCCCCGATACTCCCTGACACAATTTCGAAATATTCCTCTGGCAAGGAGGGGCGACGACGGAAGTGTGGGGAACAACGCACGCGACTCTCTGTGCTTTTTTCCATCAACTCTATTAATATGGAGAACGACAGCAGCACCAGTGAGCAGCACTTGCCGCACATGGAGTGCCAACTTCCGATCATATGTACCTCTCTATATAATTTACAAAAAAATATATACAAAAAAAAAAAGAAAAAAAAAAGAAGGAAGACAAGAAGAACCCCCCTCCCCACCGCAAACCATAAATATAAGTAAATGTTGACAACACTGGCCGAGCATGACAATTGCCACCTGCTGCGGGCTGAAAGGAAATCCCATTAATGACAAAATCAATAAACTCAAGCATATTTCCATCAAAAGTCAGAAAAATAAACAAAATAAACCAGCAGAATGCCGTTAAATCAGCGCGCCATTCGATAAATACAATATTAAATTAAATGCCATCCAATTCCCCAAAGACAGAGGAGCCAAGATCTAACTAATTAAATGGATTCTTCGAGAGCGCGCTCAGCAGGGGGGCTCCAGGAAGGCGAGAATGAAATTGATTTGTCAGATAAATCACCCAGAGATTGTGGCCACCAAAAGAGAAACCAAATAGTACAGGTCTCTGTCCCCCCCTTGGGAAGCGTTAAAGAATTTATTTTAATTTAATTTGGAGATTTGCAGTCAGGGTAAAGGTTGATCATGAAAATACCATAAAGGTTTTTAAACATTTTTAATTTGAACATTTCAATTCAACGCATTTTTCCAGAGATTCTGGGCTTTACAATTTCCAATATCATATGTGAAAACATTCAAAACTAATACCTTTTAAATTAATAGTGGAATGCAGAATATTTTATAAATTATTCCAAGCAATAAAAAAAAATAAATTGCCATTGTTTAGCTTAGATATTAATGAAAATATATATTTTTTATGGACTGTAGCTCTCGTGGCGTTCTGTTACCTTTCAATTAACTTGATTTAAAATTAATTTAATGAGACTACTATGTTGCATTCGAACGGATTATGCAATCTGCACAATCTGCAATCTGCCGAGTGTTTTCTTCCGGCAATCCCGGCCAGCCAATCCGTCAATCACTCAATCAGTGGATGACTGAAGGAAGGCGAACCGAACAGTTTGCCGTTGCATTAATCACCCCAAGCAATGCAGGCAAATCAGAATCGATCGGTTGGCTCACACTCATCATAATTATCGATGATAGCTCCGGCCTCAACTTGACTCCAGCGTGTCATGTCGAATCCTCTCTATCTGACTCTGCTCCCTTCCCGTCCAGCCATTCCCCCTAATCTGTCAGTGAAATAATGCCTAATTGAAATAATGCCAATCAGTAATTGAATCAATTAAATCGACAGCAAATCAACGCCAGGGCGGCATGAATAATGCCAACTGGCAGCGTTCTATGAGTTGAGGTTTTCAATGGAAGCTATACTCTAATATAAGTATTTATATTAAAATATTTAGTTTATTTTGTGGAAAAATTTGTAATAATATAAAAACGTAGAGATTTTTGTGTACAATTAAAAATATTAACATAAATATCTAGTTGTTATATAAGGGTGTGGATGCCTACAGATCTTAAAGACCTAACATTGAGGTTTCGATTTTATTTTTATTATAAAATAGCATTAAGTTCCGTATCTATTTAAGCTCCTTGATATATATTTTATGGAATCCGAATATGGCCCTATGCAGTCACGACCCCAAAGTCCAGAGAATGAGTCACCAATTGTGGGGCAGGGGGGAAACCAGCAAGCGATGAGCAAGCTGCTTGATATTTATTTTTAAACAAAGTGAGAGAAAGATATGTGGGGAAAGAAAATACAAATAAATATTTAAATATTTAAAATATATATATGCAAAAAAAAAAAAATACAAAAAATACATTTTTCTAAACGAAATTAAGCTGATTGATGGACTTGGAGCTACTCCTCCTCATCCAGATCCTCCTCCTGCTGGCCTCAGGCCCCCGAGTTTTCGGGGAGAAGCACCCGAAGAATGTCATTCCGCCGCGTTGCAAGTTCATGGCGGAAGGGACGCTGGTCTATCAGAGGAAGTGCAAGGGCACCTATCCCATGGTGGCCTTCACCAAATACCGGGACACCCTGATCAAGGTCGGCGAACCGTTCTCCATGTACATGCCCATCACCCTGGAGAGTGTCCTGGTGCTGCAGAAGAGCTCGCCGCTCCACGACTGCCACAACCTGCAGTTCAAGAACACCAATACGTTCCACTGCCTGGATACCAATCGCAACGAGACGATTTCGGTGGACGAGGCCAATATGTTCTGCTTCCCATTTCACATCCAGCTGCCGGATGATTTGATGAACGAGTGCCTCATCGAGAACCAGATGAACCACCACCAACACTACCTGGACCAGGTTGTCAGCACCAAGCGGGGCATTGTCCACTACACCTACGGCAAGGGCGGTGGGCAATCCTTGCGGATCCCCAGGCTCCTTCCTTCGCTCCTTCCTTGGCTCCTTCCTTCGCTCCTTCCTCTGCTGCTCGGTCCGATGGGGAGTCGTAAATTTTAATGTCCTCTCGCATAAAGATTAATCGATTGCACGATTGGATGAGCACAAAGCGAATTGAGCAAGAATTATGGAAGAAACCCGAAAAATTATTATTGTTATATTCACTAAACTGGCCTCCTTATCGCTGGCCTTACTTATTTACTTTATGACGAAGCAAAATTAATATGTATTAACGCATCATTGTTTGTTTTCATTGACGGAGGCTGCTAGGTTACTTCTTCCGCTTCTCAGGTATTTTTTATGGGATGTTTATGAGTTGTTACAGATCGCAGATTAGATTCGAAGTGGCTTTGTGGCTTGTAATTTGCGTTATGTATGTATTATATATTATTTTTATATATATTTAAGTTTAAATAAATTCAACAACTAATTAATGTGTTAGTATAGTGCGGTAGAAGGTTATTAATATAATTAAAGTTCAATGTATATCGAAAATATCAAAGTAAGATTTATCTCCTATGTTATGGATTGCTCTTTTACAGAGGCTGTAACTTTGTAGATTAATTAGTGATTTATTTTCTATATTTGTAGTCCGCAAATTCAATGCTTTTTCTTAAAGGTTATAAACGACAATTTATCGTTTAATATCTATAAAGTATTTAAATAATTATTTATCAATAAAGAAGATTCGTTGGGTGCCTTTATTAAATGAACACAATTTCTTTTATAGACCTTATGATAGTTATTGATTTTGTACAAATCGATAACATTCGATAAATATGTATTTACGATGTTCTTGATTTCTTATTATAGTTATCGATTTTTTAAATATCGATAACATACGATAAATATGTATTTCCGATGTTCTTGATATCTTATAATAATTATCGATTTTTTAAATATCGATAACATACGATAAATAAGTATTTCCGATAATCTTGAGGCATCGAACATTTCGTTTTCAATTGTTACCAATATTGAAAGTTAGTAAATTATTTGTTACATTAACACTTATGCTTTCATACCTATTATTTGATTAATATGTTCAATATCGATAAGTTTCGATATATATATTTTTTCCATGCCATTTTCCTGACCCGCTTAGGGCATTTCCCAAGCACAATCTCATTGTTTTTCGCTCGCATTTCGCCACATCACGTTGCAGCCCGGGATTCGGAGCGGTCACCTGCGGCTGCCTGGCGTGCGTACTCGGTTAATTTCCATCCACATTGCAAAACCCAGCTCTCCATTTGCGATTCGCGATATCCACATTGCCCAGTGCCCATTCATTCGGATTTTGGACTTGGATTTGTATTTNTTGGATTCGGACGCAAACTCGGCTTCTAGCGGTTGTTGCCGAAGGCTAGGAAAAGCCTTGGCGCGACCAGCGACCAACGACCAAATTGTCAACGCAGATCGCAGTATCAGAATCGGAATCGGAATTGGAATCGGAATCGGAATCAGATATATCTCGAGCACTCTAGTTCGATTTGCATTTTGGGCATTGGCCGGGGTTAAGGAGAATCAGAATCAGAATCAGAAATCGGAGGTTTCAGCATCAGTTGTGTTGCACAAATGCCGTTGGCCGTACAGTGGGGCAAATTGTTAGCTATTGCAGTAAATAATTATTATTTATTTATTTAACAAATTAAGCTTAGCATATAATGTTAAACTTAATACTATATTACCGAGCACTGGCTGCGGAGGCCTTCGACAATTGCAGAAAATAATTCTATTAAGTTAACTTCGGTTTGGTAAGAAATAATATATATCATTATGGTTTGTTCTTATTTAAAAAAATAAAAAATATAAAATATACATTTTGTAAGCACTTCTACATTTTTTCTGGATTTTGCACTATAATTCCCAACGAGTTTCAGCACCATACATACGATATTTTTGACTCCTTTTTGTTGTACATTTTGTATATTTTTTTTTTTAAGCCATATTAAGATTTCTTTAAAGCCATCTTTTTATTTTTTTGTAGTCATCTTCCGAAATTTTTGTTTCAAACCAAAATTTGATTTGTTTTTGAGTAAATCTTTTTTAATTTAAAGAATCTATAAGTCCAGCTGTGCCAGAGTAATGAACACGAATAATTTCACCCACTCGCAAGTGGTTTTTCTTCTACTTGCTGCTTGTGCTGCTGCTTGTGCTGCTGCTGCTGGTTGTTTGTTTTCAATTTTTCCTCCTCTCGTACTCATAGGAATTTCCAATTGATTTTCAGTTGTCACGTGTTGNCATTACGCATCTGGCACACTTGAGTTCAATCAAATGCCAAAGACAGCAGCAGGTGGGGTCTTGTCTCGGGGATAATTGCGCAAAGGCTTTGGCAAGATCTGTTTGGCCATTTGCATAAATTTCCCTTGCAAAAAAAAAGAAAAAAAAATATATATAAAGAGGAATAAAGGAAAGGGGAAAGCAGAGAGAGGCAGCAGAGGGAACCGACCACACAACCTGAGATTCTGTGGGGAAAGAACGAAAGACCTGACTTAATCCTCAGAGCACCGAAAACAATTTTAATATATTCCAGGGAATATTCTACAGGGAAATGGGCTTGGTAAATATAATCTAAATAATTGTTAGATGCTGTTAAGTCTAACATTTATTGATTAAAAATATATATTAAGTTTTTTAAGTTACATACTCGTTTATTTATATTTATTTTGGCTGTAGAAATATTTTTAAAATATTCCTCTCTAGCTGTTACACTTTCTGTATAATTAATTATACAATTTACAAATAAATATATGTAATTTTTTGTTCCGTGTGCCTTGGAATGGTTTGGCCAGTGGCTTAACCATGTCATAAACAATGATTAGGCGGCTGCTGGCGGTGGTTTGCAGTGGTTCGCAGTGTTGCCAGTGGTGTGTGGTGTGTGGTGTGTGGTGTGTATTAAAACGGTTTCCATGTTGCAAATGGTAGCGATCATCCTGCGTCTCCCCACTTCGATTGGCAGTGAAATTGCATTATAAATTAATTAGTCAACTATTTTAGCAGCACACCTGCGAGAGGGGCAACCCATCTATGGAGTTTTTCAGAACAAATCAGGCAGGCAGTCGGGCAGGCAGAAGGAATCGGTAGCCACCAAAGACGGACATCATCTCCGGGGGCTTTGGGAAAACAGTGACCGAACCGAAGCTGCTACTGGCTACTGGAGAATCTATTGGAGAATCTGCTCGGCGATGCCAGAATGAGCCTGGTAAATGATTCGGAATGTGGCCGGGGCTCATTATTTGTCTTTGGCCATTTGATTTCCCTAATGCCTTCGCTGGACGTAAGCGAAAATTTCTTTAGAGCTTCTGTCTGTCTCTGGGAGAATTCTGTTTGTTTTTTTTCTACTTATTTTTTTGTAGATTTGCAGTTGTCTGAACAGAGATTTATATATTAAATTCATTTAAAGTTTGGCTTAGATGCAAGGCTAAATAATTGAAAAGAAAATAATATGTGTTTCTTTGCTATTTTTTTTTAAATTATTTAACAACTCAAATATGTATATTTTCTTTGTGTTTTCTTTCTTTCTCTTTGGTCACCCTTACAGAAGAAGAATCACTTTTTTTTGGGTGTGTGAAGAATTCATTATTAAATCTTCCCACACGTGCCGCGTCTTCCCGTCGCCTGCGGCATTTACAGTGGCATTCTTTGGTCTGTCGCTGGGCTACGCCTATCCGCCTATCCACGTCAATTTAGTGACACTCATTAGGGGTATTTAATGGAATATTAGTTATTCACTCTCTCACTTTTGGGGTGTTTGGCGGCGACACCTATTCAGGGGATCGATGGAGATCGATGGGCGTGGCAAATTGCGGTGCGACTGTCAACAGGGCGGGGAGAGAGATATCTAAATTTAGAGAGAGAGGGACATTAATCAGTCGATTAGTTGGGGTTACTTGCCCAACCAACCGCGACCTGCGACCTGCGACCCCCTCTCGCCATTATAATTAAAACATTCTCCGACGACGACGAAGGAAAACAAATCATGTCAGAGGGCCCGCGAGAGATCAGAGATCATGGAGTTAAAACAATAAGCGGCCAATAAGCCAAACAAAGCGAATGTGCAGTTAACTTAACGGTCGAGCGTGAAGAAAAACATAAATAAAGTTTGTCAAAGAGCCTCCCAAAAAAAGAGCTCTCATATTGTGATAAACAAATTGACAGTGAGGCGTAGCTATGTGGGATAGGTTCAGGGGGGTTTAAATAATATTTACAAAATAAATACAAAATATATTAAAGGTTTATTGGTTAAATCTATGTATTTATTTTAAGAATTTAAAAGAAATTAAACCATTTGTTTTGTGTTTTTATTACGGATAACATTTCTGTATTTAGTAAAAATAAAATTCAATATCCTTGCTGCTCAACTTATTACCTAATTATGTTACTTCTTAGCCAGGTTTCCCTGTAGTCAGCAGGTCCACTCTTTGACCGCCAATCGATTTCGATTTCCATCGCCCTGACACATGAACTTTGACTATTAATGGAACACGAGCGAGAGTAAAAGAAAAGAATGGTCGGGGAATGGGACTTGAGACTCGAGACTGAAGACTGAAGACTGAAGAGACTTTGGCAGAAGACTTGGAAGACTGAGAATGGCCAGGAAAGTACCGTTCCAGCGGCAGCAGCAGCAGCAGCAGCTTTTTTTTTTTTTTGGCTACTTAGATGCTACTTCTGGCCCATTGTCACCCATCAGCCGGCCGATTTGTGGCCAACAATAGACAATTTGAAATCTTGATCGAACCTTTTGTTCGGTTCGTTTCGCTGTTCGTTGACATTAGTCAGAAGAAGAGAGAAAAAAAGATACACCTGTGTGTAGGGCTATATAAAAATCGATTCGACACAATATTATCCCTCGTAATCGGCATTGCACCTCCTCACATTTTGTATATTTTTACGAACTAACAATTGCTATTTATTTATAACGACATTAACATTCGCAGACTTGTCGCGTCTTCTGTTTGTAAGCGGCTTTTCGGGATTATATCATCCCGAAAGGGCCCGCCTTTGTCCAGCAGTCTTCTTCAGCCTGATATTTTTGTCATAGAAAATGTGGTTTAACCTTTCTTTTTTGGTGGATATTTCAATCATTTTTGTTTTCTGTATTGTTTTTCATATTTTTGCAATCTATTTTTGGCTCGCATTGTGTGTCTTATGCAAAGTGCGTGAAGGTGACTGGACTCTGGGCTAAAAGTTGTGATATTTTTTGTGATATATTCATGAAGCTTATGAAGCCCAGAGTGAGCGGTACAATCCCAGCAAACTGTTAGGGAGCTGTTATGTATAACTTGAAAAAATCGAACTGAGCAATGGCCTGGGTGGGCCAGCTCCAGATACTCCTGCTGCTGCTGCTGCTGCTGCTGGTCAGCGGAGTTATCTGCCCACAGCAATTCCACAATAATACCGTGCCCATGCGGTGCAGCTTCATGTTGCTAAAGTCCGAGTCGGTTTTTGAGAGGAGATGCAATGGCACCTATCCATTGGTGGCCTCCCTGAAGTTCCAGGACAAGTTGATCAGGGTCGGTGAACCGGTCTCCTTGTACATGACCCCGTCCCGGGAGAGTGTCCTGGTGGTGCATAAGGCCTCGCCGCTTCACAAATGCTACATCCTGCAGTTTCACAACAGCAATACGTTCCACTGTCTGGACGACAATCGCAACGAGACGATTTTCCTGCCCAGGACTAACTTGTTCTGTGTGCCATTTCACTTCAAGCTGCAGGATGATCTGATGCACGAGTGCGCCATTGAGAACCATGTCAAGCAGGAGCTGCAAAAACAGTACCTGAGTGAGGTCCTCAGGACCCGACGCACCGTCCTTCACTACACTTACGGCGTGGGTGGGGCACAAGCCTTAAGGATCTCAATGCTCCTTTCTTTCCCGCCTCTCCTGCTCCTTCTGCTGTAGGAAAATGCTCAAGTTAATTAATGTATTTATATATTTATAGTAAAGTCTCAAGTGTTCGCATTAGGTAATCATAAATTACAAGTTTCGCTTAATTTAAATACGTTTGTATTATTCAAATTTTATTTAAAATAGCATTGAAGTTTAATTAGAAAAAAACTTCCTTTAATGGATGCTCTGCCTGCCATATTTCTCCCATAAATAACACAAAATTATTACCATGTTTAGTACGAGTTTCCAGCAGCTCTTAACGGAATATTGCTTGAAAAATGATTTATTTAATTTGGTTCGCCTGGAATATGATATATCCATATGTATATCTATATTTGGGCGTGGCTCTCATCTCGTTAGCAGCGCCACCTGCAGCATTAATTAAGCAACAAATGGCAGCAAACATGGCTGAAAATGGCAACAAAAAACTAAGAAAAGAAAAAAGAATAATAAATAAAAACTAAATAGAAAATGGGGAAAATTGAAGCAAGGAGCGGCGGGAACCGAGAAAACATTCATAGATGCCCAGGAGAGATTGCCGGGACAAGATTCTTATCACCGCCTGCCACCTGCCACCTGCAACATCAACCTGAATCTGGCCTCCAGGCCAGCAATACACACACACACACAGTGTGTAGAGACAGTGCAGAGTCCAGAGCCGATGATAAAGTTATAAAAAACGGAGCATTTCCGATTAAGTTGATTGTCGAAAATTTGCAAACAGATGAAATATTTCAGCAATGTGATTTAATGCCTGTGGTGGCATCCACACGGTAATTGCAAACGCCAGCGGGGCGTGTTGCACCGGCATTGATAGTACACTGAGCGTAAACTATTAGATACTATAATGAATAATAATATTTAATTATGCAACGAATTAATATTCAAGTGGCAAGCCTTGTAGGTCTTAATTTAATATTGAATATTGATATTAAAATACTTCATACATTTTAAACATATTCTGTATTTTTTTTTAAATTTGTATTTCGTTAGAAAAACTCTATTATTTGTATTTTTGAGTTTACCCTTTGTGCCAGTGTGACCATTTACAAATCCTAAAATAAGGTGTTAATTTAGCATGTTGAAATGGTCACACTGGTATATCTAATTCACTTATTAATTCTTTTTTTGTGTTTCTAATTTGTTTATATTATTAATGCTCAAATATTTATTGCACTTTGATCATATTTTTTATAGCTAGATTACGAATTTGACTTTGAAAAATGTTTTTTTTTTGTATTTTTTTAGAGTAAAAGTAATTTTATTGTATTGTTTTAGTTTACCTTTTGTGCCCTTAGTGTGATCAGTTACAAAACCCAATAAAGGGCCTCACGTTTGCACTCATAAATTGGTTAATTTTATGCACAGTCATATAATTAATACCTTTAAATAATCTCAATGTGTGCTCTGCTTTTCTTATTTTATTTTTCTTAAAACTTTTTTAAATACAATACCAATTTTTTTGCTAGTGCAAATGCGCACTGTTCGCGGTCCAGATTGGTTGTCGCTGTTGTTGTTATTGGCGTTGTTGCAGTTGTTGGCCACCTGTTTTGTCATCCATTAGCCATCTTCCTCTGCATCTATTTCCATCCTGCTCCATGCTCCATGCTCCCGTGTTCGCTGCTCGGTGTGCTCTCTGTGTCTTTGGGGTTTGGGGCTGGTTGCATGCAACGCCTGCTTAATGGCATTTGGAAATTTGTCAATCGTTGTTGGGCAGCGGCAGTGGCAGTGGCCGGCCCCCCCCTCGCCACACTCCTTTTTTTTCCGCCAACGGAAGTGGGAGAAATACGAGAAAAAATTGGCCAAAGCAAAGCGGTTCTTCTAGATCCTCTTCGATCTAACGAAGCAATTAATTTGGCCCGGCACGTTCCCCGGGAGTTCGGTTGATCGAGCAGCTCCGGTTTCGTCTGCTGCTTCCATCGCTTATGTTTTTTTTTTGTATTATTTTTATATATTTTTCTTTTTTTTTAGCTTCTGCAATTTGAGTTGATGTTGCGCTAAGTGCTGCCATTGCCCCCAGGGGCGTAACACAATTGGGGGGGATAGCAGGGGGTTCCGTTCCGTCATTTAAATGACGAATTGAGTCAAGTCCAACCGGCCAAGACACGCGCCACTCTATGCTAGTCCCGCTCCCGATCCTGAGACCCTCCATCCCCCATCCCGTACCCCATGGCATATGTACACTTATGGCCGCTTGAAATATTATATATATATTGGAAAATATTTTTGTAAAATTTAAAGCCAGGCTTCTTTCAAAATAATCACTATTATAAACCCTTAGGGATATATTAGTTACAGAAATATAATTGAAAATGATTACTATTTGATCTGAGAAGAAAAAATTAAATGCTGATTACATTTTCGATGTGTAATTTATTAATAAAATAACACAGAAATTTGTAAGAAATGTTTATATAACCTAAAACATGTATATATACATATTTACAATTCCTTTATTTATTGTTATTATTTATTATTTTGAATAAATTAAGCTCAAGTTCTATTTTCATGGCCGCATCTGTATCTGTTTGTCTTACATATTGACAGTTGGCAACATGCCACATGCAATAGGCAACATGTTGCCAGCCACTTTGTTGCCAGCGATAACAGACACGCAACAGAGAAAAAAGGCGAAGATGTTAACAGTTTAACTTCGAGACAATCGATGTCTGCGTCGGGATTTAATCTCGGAAATTGACTGACAAAATAAGGCGAGAACAGGAAGGAAAAAAAAGAAAGAAGAAAGATATAATCGTTTGTAAACAGGACTTAAAATTATTCGCGAACATTAGGGATAGCATAAAGTCCCTATAAAACAATATGGTATATCGATAATGTATCTATTTCTATTATATTCACAAATAAATATGTTAAATAAATATTTTATTTACTTCGCTTAAATAGCAATAATATATTAACTTAATTCTGTAATACCCTTGCCCTTTGCAGATACTACTAAGAACTAAAATTCATTTTAATTGGATTTTTCCCATAAAATAAAATTGCGCATATTCAAGTATCTTTGCAACAGTACTGTGAGTAGCGAAAGAACCCTACCTCTAATGGCTGCCAGTCGGCTTTGAACTAGGAAGTAGTACACTGCGCTTTATTGCGCCATATTTGCACAAACATTACCCCTCATTCTCGCGCCCGCCGCGGTTGTGTTAACTTGGCCATAAAGCGAAGACAACCAGACGACGATGTCGCTGTTTGGCCAGTTTGCTTGCCTTCTTGAGCGGTGTTAATTGTCATAAAACGAAACGATGCGTAGAGGAATAAATATATATAAATCTTTACATAAACATATGTATATATATATATGTGTGTGTCTATATGTATACATATAAATATAAAAGAATTCACAGCAGCGGTCAAGAGAAAAAGACTCGGCTATAGATTTTGCAGGGATTTTCTTTTGCTTTTGCGGAGTTATAGAAAAAACATAGTATTTTGTATTTGTTAGTCAAAATCTTGGGAAACAACTTAAATAATCTAGCCAAAAAACTATGCTAATTTTATTAAATTATCTTATCTTATTAATTAAATATATTACCAAAAAATATTTAACTGAAACATTAAGAGAACTATTTCGTTTTTCTAACTCTTCACATTGCTATTATTTTGATCGCAACTGTGTGGAATTTATATGGTGAAGAGTGGGGAGCAGGAGGAGGCGGAGGCGGTGGAGACGACTCCACCTTGATGAGGTGAGGTGTCTTATAGAACACACTGGATTTTTTTTTTGGCCACGGCATACGCCGCATTCTTTTGGGCAACTAACTACATAGCAAGCCCCTTGCCGAAGCTCGAAAAAGCCATCCAATCGATCGCACTTTATGGCATCATTATGCTAATGGGCAATTGTGCATTGTCTCTCTCCCTCTCTGTATATATACATATATATACATATATATATATATATTGTATATATAAGCTCTCCCGATTCTGGTGGCGATTATTGTACAACGTTTACAGTTTGTTTTCGCCGTCGTCGTTCATTCATTTCCATATGGACACGCTCATTCGATTAGCATACACATGGAAGGAGGAGTCATACATCTGCATATAAATCTATCTATATCTTCATACATACACATATCGATATCTATATCTAGCTATCCATATATGTATATATATATATATATATATATGTAGAAGTATATATAGACTGGTGTTTTGATTTGTTTAGCATTACGTGTGCGTTGTTATTCGCTCATTTGACCCAATTTGTTATGCAAATATTATGATTTTTATTCTCGACTTGACGCGACGCATTTTTCTCCCCTTCCCCACTGCTCCTCCCCCCAGAGAAGAGCCACAATTTTCCAGACTTTTGTCCCCAACCCAGACTCCTTCATTGTTATTTCATTGTTCTCTCAGTGTCTTTGTCTTGGCTGGAATTTGCATTGCATGATGTCATGATGATCTGAAGAAGAAAAAAAGTCTTCAAAATATTAAACACAAAAAACTTAAGCCCTCAAAAAAAGCAGAATAAAATTCCCCCGAAAAATTGCTTTAAGAAATTAAGGAGGAAGGAATAAGAGCTCATCAATGGGCTTACTTTCTTACAATATAATTGCATTTTAATGGTTTTTTTTTTTTGCTTAATTAAATATCAAGAAAAGATTTAAGTTTATTTATTTATATTTAAATCAAAGTAATGACTATGAAATTCATTAAGTAGCTTAAAATATATAAAGAGAAATCCTATAACCGTATACTTAATTTACTTTATATACATTACATAGTACGTATACGTATATCTTGAATCATTATACCCTTGCAGGGTATTATAATTTTAGTCAGAAGTTTGCAACGCAGTGAAGGAGTCATCTCCGA
>JAEIIU010055658.1:0-16225 GCA_018874675.1 Drosophila baimaii | reverse complement strand
CAGCCCAACTCCTATTGATTGAATGAAGAGAGGTCCTTCAGGAGTCGTAGCTCGTCTTTTCATCTCTCTGGATGCGCGATGTTGTGACGTGATGTTTGTGTTGTGCCAAAGAAGAACCTTGTTTGGGCCAAGTCAGAGATCTGAGTTCAGGTGAGAGGAGCGGGAGGGAGGAGGGTCTATCAATGTTTCATGTTAATGCCACTGATTGACTGTTTTGTCAGCTCATTGGTGTAACATTTCCCCTCAATTTGACAGACTTTTCTGTATATTTCTTGAGATATTTATTTAATAAGCTGAATTTCAATTTTCCAAAATGTAATTCCCTTGATTTTGTAGGAATTTTTCACAGTTTTCTCTTAACTTTTGTGTTTAATTTGGTTTTAATTTCTTTGCCAGACAAAGATTTCTGAACGGAATTTTCTCCTGTGGTTATCTAAGTGGTTATTTATATTTGAGTTCTATCTCTGCTTATTGTTTTTAAATATTTTTTCATTTTTCCATTGGGCAGATGAAAATTGTAAATAAAATCCCAAACTATTGTGTATTTATTTCTATCCAGTCTGGATATTAAGTGTTCCATTATTGTTCTGGAGTTCTGAAGAATAAAGCGAGAAATTTTCTGTATGCACTGAGACAGAAATAATTCAGTGAACAAGCTAGAAAGCTTACATATAATTTAAAGATTTTACGGAACACATTTACAAATTAAAAATAAATTTATAAATTAAAGAAAGAGTTTAAAAGTGTTTTCACATAATACTATACAATATATCTATATAATTATTATTCTTTTAAAATAAACGCACCAAATGTCAAGCTCATGACTTAATTTGATCTTAATTTAGTTAAAAACTTAAGAAATTCCCAACTTCTGGAAGCTCTCTCTGATTTATTTAAATAAAACACATATTTTCCCATGTTTCCCCCACACTCTGCCAACCCTCATCAGTAGCCCTGGCTGAAACTAAATAAAAACAGTGCTTTAATATTTGCTCTTAATTAAATTCGAGTTCTCTCAAGCGGAAAGCCAAGCAAGCATACAAAAAACAAAAAAATAAAAATAAAATAAAAATATAGTAAAATAGAATACGACTACGAATATCTTGCCGAAAGCTGCCACTGAGCTAACGATGGGGAGGAAGTGGTCTCTCTGGTAAAAACCCACTTAATCCAATTTAAGAATGCAACCACTTGAGTGCATACACGCACACTCACACTCACTCGCACACACACACACACACTTAGGGACTCAGGGCTGCTACAACATTTACTCTTTTCTGGCTTAAAGAATGCAAAGCCATCTCGCTCTGGCGGTTTCTCGTATCACTGCTAAGCCATTAAATTGCCGGCCATTGCCTATTAGTTTAACAGAAAAATAAAGGCAAAAAAGGGAAGAGGAGAAGGAGGGGGAAAATAAAAAAATGCCCAAAAAATTGCTCTTGTAAAATATTAGCAGCCACTGAAAATGGAAAAGTCGTACGTATGCGTATGTGGGCGGCTTTTCTTTTCCGTTTTCTTCTCACATTTTCCACTCATAAATTAGAGGCAATTTCTTTCTGTTTTCTGGTTATTTTATAACATTTCTCTCATTTTCTGTTTAGCCCAGGACCCAGGATAAAGGCTGCTCACACACACACAAGGACAATATATATGTATATATATACATATATTTTGCATGTTAGGATCCCACGGTCCGCCCTCCCTCCACTGCGGAGAATCTTATCAGCAAGGGATGTTGGGGCACACCCGCTGCTATTCCATTGTTCGGGGGGCAGGGCAGGACAGGGCAGGATAGAGGGAGACCTCGGATGAAATTTATATATTGGGTCATTAGGTTTGTAATAATTTGTTGGGGCCACATGTAAAATGGCCCAGTAGTTGCTTATTGGCATCATTGTTATGCGAGCTTAATGGGCCAATTGGGGGAGTAGCACACACACACACACAGAGACTGTGTGATGCCATCCCCCAGCGACCTATTAAAGTGAAATTTCGTTTTAATTAAGTTTCGGAACGTCCGCAAAATAGGCGTCATGCATTTTTAATGCTTCGCTTCGGCTCAATTAGCCATCCGGAGCCCCGAAACTATGCAGCAGCACACACACAACTTTGGGCCAATGCATTTTTGATAAGTTCGCTTGCAGGCCCAGGACTTTCTCTCGCTCTCTCTCTCTCTCCCTCAGTTAGCTAAACAATTTTCCAATTAAATCATTTCTCAACGCCAGAAAGTATGCTCAACTATTTGGCGCCCAAATATTCAATAGTAGTCCTGTCGGCCTACGAAAAGGAGAAAATCCCACCACCACTATCCATCCTCTCCCTCCCGAAGTGGCAAAACTACACTTAATTAAGTTTGTTGCGGAACTGAAAATGCGGCATTGGGGGAAATTGAATTTTCAACTTTGACTTCGATTTTTGTTCCCTGGTTTTTGGGTTTCTGGTTTTCTTTGGGTTAATTCGCATGCTAATTTCCCCGAAAAGTGGCCAATAAAATTTGGGCCAACTGATGTCCATGTCCTGGTTCCTACATCCGGCTGCAGGTCTCCTTCGCCGTTTTCCGCTGGTCTCAGCACAAAATTTGTGCCGAACGGAAATGTCTCAGTTTCGGTGCGTAATTTTCCAGCACACACACACACTCCCATGCCATCTGCTGCTGTGTGTGAGTGTCTCTTCCTTTTGCTATTTACGTTCACATGTCCGTGAGCACATGACCTCCATATAAAATAAATTACTTTAGTTATCTAAATGCTGTGCATGTGTGTGTTGTGTGTGTGTGTGTGCGCAAGCGTTTGTCAGTGTTTGTGCTGCTGAGTGTGTCTGTGTGAAGCTCTACGCCCTCTATTTCGCTTGCTTTCTCTTGGCCAGCTCAGTTCCCCTCACGCTTCGTGGGTCCTTAATTTTTTTCTCTTAGCACAATCGCTGGGAATACCCTGCCAGGAAGAGCATCTTAACTATTCATTTAGGGTAGTCAAGGGGTGGGTTCTTAGGGGTATTTAAATGTATTTAAAATCTACATTCACTAAGACTAGCTTTGATTTTAAATATATGAGAAATTAAGCGAGATTTACTTTATTAAGACGTTTGTTCTTATAAATAAAATATCTCTGTAATTTAATTTTAAGTTTAAAACCTAGGTGGGCAGGCAGTAGCTCCTTTAGCTTCCGCGTCTCTTTTCGTTATGTTTTTTTGAGAGGCACCAACAAGTTATCCTAAAAGCTCTTTGCTTTGACACAATGCCCCCAAAATTGGGAGTCAAGAAGCTAAATTCGTGAGAATAAAAGAAATAACAAAATGAGTGGAAGACGCGACGCCTGATTACAAAGGTGTTTTTTGGTTTTTTTTCTGGCTTCGCAAGTGCCCTATAATATTATCAATAACTTATTCTAATAATATTAAATAATTTCCAAACATATTACTTATTCACAAATTGTTTTCAAGACAAGCCCAAAATATTATCAAAATAAGAAAGAGCATCCCGAATTTGCCAGAACAAACTCGAGCTTTTGTAATTTCTTGGGTATTCTGTTCGTCCTTCGTCCTTCGTTGTGCTGGTGGTCCCTTTTTTTTTGTTGTTGCTTTTAGCCAAACAAATGATAACAATAAATTACACTCTCGAGATTTGGACGAGCTTAAGTATGAAGTGCAGCCAGTCGATGTCGATGCGCTGGTCCAAAATAATGAAGGCAGGCGATGGGGCAGTGAGGACGCAGGGCGTTGGCAGATTGGGGGGCGTGGCAGATTCGGGTTTCGTTAGATGCCACATCAAGTGGCAAACGCACTTGGGGGATTTTTTTCCTCTTTTCTTCTCCAGACGTTGGGTCTTTTTTCTTTTCTTCCTTTTCTCTCTTTTTTTTTTTGTTGTCGAAGGAAAGCCGGGGCAGCAAAAATAAATGTTCTAATTTAGCGACTCAATTTGTGTAGTAAATTTATCAAAGGGCGTCCAGCCATTGTGTGTGTGTGGGCCACGCCCACCATAGAGTCCGAAGTGTGCTAAAATACTCACACATAGACACCCGAGCGACTCGCTCGTGTTACATTTCAGTTGCCATTTATAAATGCGGCTGTCGCTTACCTGCTCGGCCGAGTGTGTTGTGTGTGTGTTTGTTATTTGTATATTAATTTTTGGTCTGTTGCGGTCAGCAGGTGATAAATCTGCCAAGGTGATAATAAGTGCCATTGGCAGCGATTTGTTTAGTTTTTATTGCACACATTTGGGAGGAGGCGGATGGTCAGGAGGAGGCGTGGTCCGGAGCTCTACTTAAGTGTGATGAGATGCCGGAAAGCCATAAAGTTTCAGGCTAAAAGGAGGCTGATTAAATGGGTCCTGCAATGATTTCTCTGCTTTGGGGATTGTTTTTCCCATATAAACCGAAATTTAACCTTATGAACATACACATATATATCTTATGATGGCCAAAACTCTTAACCCACTTAAGCCGCAGCTGAGAAAACAGCTCCAGAGCTCAAAAACTTTCAAGACAACAGCTCACTGGTGCGCCGTTAACTTGGCTTTAAAGCGGCCGCCCCGCCTGAAAAATCAACAGTGGCTAAAAGTTTATTTCACAAAACTTTGCCACCAATATATGAGGGGGGAATGTATAAAAAAATGGAAATATAAAAATAAAGCGAGAAAATCAAGGGAAAATGCGGAGGAAAATGGTGGGAAAATCGAGGGAAAATGAGGTGCCCAGCTACTGGAAATGCGCTCGCTCAACAAGTGCACTTGGCCGCCTGCTTAGCGCCTATTTGGCCGACTTTAAACATTTTTATGGCATTTTTTTATGGTCATAAAAAGCGAAACAGTGCCCAGCCGGCCTCAATAAAAGTTTTGTTTTGTGCGTTAATATTATTATGGCATTACGACAGGACCACCACTTGGGCCTGGGTCTGGGCCTGACCACGTCGACGACGACGACGACGACGACGACTGCAGCTCAAGTTGTGCTTCATTATGTGGATGGCTTTTGAGTTGGACTCGGAGTCGAAAGGATCTTGGGTTTCTGGGAGGAAAATAAAACTAAACTTTCATTTTATAGCCCAGAAAAGTTGGTCAGCACTTACTGTTCTCAGGGATTATAAATATTCAAAGGTAGGAGGCTCTTTGGAAAGGTTTATTTTTGGAGACTTGTTTTTATAAACTAAATATTATTTAAATATGTTTTTAGGTTTTTTTTTAATGGTTTAAGTCTAAGAAATGATAAGATCTTAAGGTTGTAAGGTATATTCCTAAATAAAAAGGCATCTAAGCTTGGCCTAAACACTATGTTTATCTTCAAGTTACCCAAGCGACGCTTTACGACTGTCCAAGTCCTGTGATTGCTGGCTAAATCTTTGCACATATCTCTAACCATTTCAAGGCAATCTGTGAAGTGGAAATTGCAGCCCGCAAATCCACTGATACGCGGACTGAATTTTCTGGTTTCACACACTATTAGGAATGCCCCAAAGTGCCATAATTTTTTTTATCCGCTGCCACTGATTTGCGCAGCGGCTCGTAAACTTGGCGGCGCGCGCCCGTTGAGCTAATAAACTTTCGCATGGACGACGGGTATCTGGGTCACTAGCAGATCCCAGTAACTACTACTACTATATATATATAGGATATATGTATATATATGGGATATATGTATATAAATGTTGCGGTTGGGCTTCTTTAGTGGCGCCCAGTTTCCTTTCCTGGCTCATTGTTCGCGCATATCAATGGGCATTGGGAAAACGCATTTTGGGCGAAAGGGGGGAAAAAAAATGGAGGAAAATCGCTGCGGCCGCCGCTGCTCATTGTTTCTCCTGGCTGCCTTCTCGATTTTTGCTCCGTGGATAAAATATTATTTTTATTTGGTTCGCTGGGCTGCATGTGCAGCATCAGCGCCCTGCTGCTGCTGCTACTGGTGGTGGCCCTCGTCGAAAGGAAACTGCTGACTTCACCTTGATGCATGTGCTTTTCATAGCAATCCCCCGCCACACACACACACACACACTTGTCAGGGGTTTTTCCTCAATTTTTCGTGTTTCCTTTTTGGCAACGTTGGCAAAACACTTCCCGTACTCCCAACGAAATCAATATGCTTTCGACGCCAGTTCTTGGCAAGTTAGCAAACTGCCACAGTTGCAGCTTCTCTGGGTTTCTCTCCCGCTTTTCCTGGCGTTTTTTCCCCACACACACACACTCATACTCTCACAGCTTTTCCGACCTACTTGCCGCTGAAGCGAATTTTCTTGTCATATTTTCAATTTGTGTCGCTTCGCATTCGGTTCGCAGGGAAAGCGGTTGGCAGAGGTGTCAGGATTCTGGGGCTGCTTTATGGCCCCGGTTGACAATTGCAATAAAAATGTTGCCAGGGATTATAACAAGCGTATAATGTCATGATGCCACGCCCACTCCTGCTGGAGGTCAGTGGAGGAGCGTGCGCCCGTTGCAGCATCGAGTTTCACCTGCCAAAACCCATTGAGCGCTTTTCCGCTTTTCCTTTCCTTCTGCCGCCGCTCTGTTTCGGCTTTCCTTTCTCGCTTTGCCATGTCATGTGTAAAATGTCAATTGTGCTTAAGGGCAAAGGTATTTGATTTCAGTTTTAGTGTGTTGCGGGGGTTCAATCTCAGCCTTTCACTCTCTCCGTCTCTCGGTTTGGCCCCTGCTCCCTGGATTGTTAAGCGTTGATGCATGAGATTTCCAGCTTCCAGCTTTTGTTTGCATCCTTCTCTCCCAGAAAAAGTATCTTTTGGATGCCAGATGAGAGGGGGTTTTTCGGCGCACTGTGTTTCGGATTAAAATCTCTGTTTACATACAGCAAATTGTGTATTTTTGCGTTCGTGTTTGAGCTACACAAAAGCAAACACACACTGAGTGAAACAGGAAATTGTGCCGAGGACTCGAGAAATAATTACGAAATTTAATATTATCATATGTACTAATTTTTGATTATTTATGAAAGCCTAAAGCTTAATGGCTTTATATGTACTGAGTGAGCTTTGGTAATTTTTCCGAAGAAAAATATCGATTTTTCCTGTCTTATTATTATTAATTAATTGGGAAATTATGCAAGAAAATAGAGATTTATTTATACATAATCCAACAAATATATAGAACATCAAATAAATTATATTAGCTTGACTTCTTCTTTGGATTTTTATTTAAATTTATTAAATTTATTTTATTATTTTAATTTCGGAGTAGGGAGCTCTGTATATTTATATATATGTTATTAATTAATAATTAAAGGTTGCGGATCATATGTGTTGCACGAAAATAAGGCTGCATTTATATATAATCCAAGAAATTAAAGAACATTACATACATTGCAGAAGCTTGACTAAATTGAAACTTGTACTAATATTTATTATTTCTGAAAACCTTAAGCTTTAAAGTTTGATAAGTTCGGAGTGAGTTTTCTTAATTTTTCCCAAGAAAAGCATATATTTTACTTCACTTATTATTATTAATTAATGTAAAAATTAAGCTTGTAATATAAGATAAGAAAATAAGCCTGAATTTATATATAATGACACAACTTACAAGAAAAACCACATAAATTACAGAAGCTTGACTTTTTTTTTCGAAATCTAGGCACACTTTCCCCCTTAGATTTATTTTCCTTTTGCTTCCTGGAACTCTGGATATCAGCTTCCAAAGGATAATATAATACAGAGTCTCCCCACGCGTTGACAGCCCCGTAGAAAAAAAGTGGGAAAACTCAGCCGGCGGATAATAAACAGCTCATAGCTAAATGAACTTTTTTTTTTGTTGCTGCTGCGAAATGAGGAAAAATTCCAAGAGCTTTGCGTTTTGGCCAAATGAAGGCCGCTTGTATTTCCCGGCAATGAACAGCAGCAGCAGCAGCAGCCGTAGCAGCAGAATGCGAAAAAAAGAATTTAACAAGCCACGCACAAAATTAGAAACGTGCGTGGAGCACAGACCGCAGGGCGGGGGGTGGTTGGGGACAGGCCGGGACAGGGGGGGGAGGCCCGGGGGCCAACAGACAACTGAGCGCCATGTTTAGTCCGGCCAATACAATTACGACGCCCATAACCCTTTCGGCGTGTAATACGCACGTAGTGACCAACCGCCCGACCGACCACTCGCCCCCCGAGCCGCTGCTTTTCCTCAGTTATCCCCCCAGGTTAGCCCCGGACTTTCACCCCCTTTCCCCACACATATGCCCCAGCTTTCACCCCCTTCCGGCGCGCCAAACACACACAATACGTGGTCAAATAAATTGACGCCAGCGACGACGCACCACAGAATTCAATTACACGTACAACTCTTGTTGTTGCCGCGCGTCGTCCGTGTTTTTCCGTTCTTTCGTTTTTCCGGCGAATATTGAGTCCGGCATTTGACGCCGGCAATCCGTCCGGCTATTGGTTCGAGATTCGGATTCATGATTTTGATTTTGATTTTTTTTTTTTTTGCGGCAGCTCCAAAGAGGCCAGGCCCCAATCCGAAATCTCAAGTTGGGCTTCGCCCCTTGAAGTTCAGCCGACCAACTCAATTTAACCCGTGCTAAACCTACAGCACAGCTGGGGTTAAGATAATAGGGGTAATCATAAAAAGATGAATTTATGCTGTTTAAAAATGTGGAATGCTTAGTCTGGCATTATAAAGATACGAATTTCTATAGTTTATTTAAAAATTAACTCTTATTAATCAATTTCTAAATAGTGTTCAGTGATTTAATAGTAAGCTGATTGTAAAAACCTCAGGTTTATGATATTATAAATATTTCTGCTTTATTAATACATTATTTCGACTTAAAATACTTATGATAGAATGATATTTAAAACAAAATGTTGTATTGATTCATTATATTTGGTTCCAACAAAGATAGTTTAAGCTAAGCTTAGGCTCTTTTTGGGCACCACTCCATATATCGGCTTATTTAGTTTATATCTCAACTTTAAAATATCGTTTTTTATATCAAACTTTGCATTAAATATAGATACATTATCGGTGTATCGACCACCAAGTAATATTTGGTCTGCTCTTAAGTACAGTTGGTGCCATATCCCTAACCTCTGCTGTCCTGTGGGCGCATTGACCCCTGTAATGGGATTACAGCCAAAGCAGTTTTAGCCAACTGCTTGCTCTTGTTGTTTGTGTACTGTATTTGGGGCTTTGTTTGGGCCAGCAGTGGGCAAATCCCGTTATTAATATTTTATGCGTTTCTTCCTATTGCTATTCTTTATCCCTTCAAAACGCCGAACGCTTAGTCCGGGCTTACAGTCAGCAGTTGTTGTGTGTTGTGTTGTTGTGGGCCCGGCAAAAGGGTTAGACTTAGACCCGCCCAAACACACACTGGACTCACACTCGTGGGAGAACGCTTATGGAATCAGTGCATGCGCTTCAATTGCTACCGACTCCATTATCCAGTTAGACAGACACACACGCACACACACTCACACACTCACTCACTCAATTTCCCGAACCGTCTAGTCCGGCTGGCCTCGGGGGGAAGGCCCAAAGCAGTTATAAATTTATTTATATTTTTATTTCAACTATTCCTTTGTTCTGGCTTAGGCATTTAAGTGGAGTTTTTGTTTGCGAATAGCATGTGTGAAAGTTGGTAGATTATTTGGGCAATGTGTTACTCATGAGGAGTGCTTGTATACGTTAGTTTTGAGAGGGAAATATAAGGAATAATAATATTTTCAGTAAACTGCAGTCTTCCTATTTAATTGGCAAATTTTCAAAGGCACTAAGCTCTTTAACAAACATTAGAAATATTTCATTAAGAACAATTACACTACAAAGGCCAGGAAAATGTTTGCTTACTTAAAAATATGAACATATAATATCAAGACATACATTTGAGATGCTATATGTTGGCAACTTTTCGGCCAGCGGCGAAAATAGCGCTCTCTTCGCTCGAACCAAGTTGAGAGCGTAAAAATTTAAAAGTAGAATGCGTTTGTAGGTGTGAGTAAGCAAAAATACAAGCAAGTGATGCGTGATGCGTACCAGAGAGTNGGCTCTAGAGCTCTCTCTATCTCTATCTCCGTCTCTGGCTTTTAAGTAAATTTTCTAGACCCAGTCCGAAATATTTTTTGTGAGATAAAATTGTATGGCGTTACTTATCTTGAACTTCAAAAGTCTTTGATGAAACACAGGTAACAAGATATCAATTAAAATAAAGCACTTAAATATTATTTATATGTGCAAACACTTCAACTCGTTTCAAGTGCAAGAATTTTTAAAATATTTTGCTTTAAATATTTATTACCTTCAAACAGGAAGCAACACACACAATTTATATAGTTCTATATTTCACCATATATGCCTCTTAATTGGAATTACCAACAGAAAGTTAATGCTATTTTGAGTATTTATTTCAATTTTAAGAGCAATTTTAATGTTTTGCATGGCTTAAGTAAATTTACAGTGCGTAAGGGACCGGGGCAAATAGTGAGCTGCATAAGTCTTTGGCCGCCCCCGGGCGTGTAATAAAACGAGGCTGTAATAAAATAAAAAAAATAAATACACATGTATATATCATTTCCTGCCAAATGAAAATCTCTGCCACAGATGCCATTTTCGTGCCAGGGGCAACAATTCAATTTCAGATCTCTGGCCAAACTACGCAACGAAATACGAAATATTTTAATTGGAAAAAACTACAATTGGTTATCTAAATAAATGTGCCACAGTGCCATAAAGTATGCCGCATGAAATTCTATATGCCTTAACAACAAAGAACAATGAAGGCCAATTTATGTGAATTTTATTTGGGTTTTTCCCAATTTTATAGCCAGCAATCAAAGGCAAATTATACGAGTCCACCAAGGGGCCGTGGCGGGGAGCGTGCAAAGCTAAACAATCGAAACCCAGTGGGGGTTCCCCGGCACCTTTCATCAACCCCAAAGCCAATGCAATTTAAATAGGAAACCAATTAAATTTAAACACAAAAAAAAAAAGGTAAACAATGGCGAACTGACCAAAACTTTTCAAGCGAGCGAGAGCGGGCAGCCATAGAAGTGCATTCAATTGCATTTGCGTGTCGCTTGATTCGCCGTCATTTTGTTTACCTTCATTGTGTGTGTGTTTGAGTGTTGTTTTTTTTTTATTGTGTTTTGACCGGACGAGGTCTTTGTTTTGGTTGTTTGCCTTCGTGGCCAACAGCAGAGAGTGGATTTCTGCTGCCAGTTGATTATACAGTCGATGATGTGATTTGAATTTCCGCTTCCTTTGCTCCTGCGGGGTAAAAGGGAACAGGGAATAGGGCCCAGTGTGAGCCGGTGACCTCCATCCGCTGGCAACATAAATTAATGGCTAAAAGGGCAGCCTGCCTGCATGCGCACTAGACTATAATTTCCATTTGGCAAAAGTATGCCAACAAACCAAAACAGAAAGCCAAACAACACACACACACACATGCCAAAGCTAGAAAAAATGGCAAAAATTGCAAAAAAGAAGGCAAAAAGTTGGCACCAAAAAACAAAAACGTAAAAAAAAACACAAAAGGCGAGGCGAAAAAGTACTGAAATCGTTGTCGAGCCATTGCTAATGGAACATATTTGCGTTGAAAAGGGTTCCCAGCCATGTCTCCCTCCCTCCATATGTGTGTGTGTGTGTGTGTGGCCCGAACTGTTGGCAAAACAATAACAAACAAAAAAGGGTTGGGAGACCCGCAAAAAACTATGCGTCGCATTCCGCATGAATAAGCTTCAGAGCTGAGGAAGCCGAGAGAGAGGGAGTGGGAAAAAAAGAATCCGAAGAATGGGAGAATATTTCGAGGCATTCATAAAAATGTCGCAAAAACAAAACGCAGCTGAAATAAAAAGAACTTTATGTGTCATTCATTCAAAACCATGTGAAAAGCATCAACAGCAGAAAACGGATTGTGGGGAGCACGGATCCTGGGTGCGAGTCCTGGTCCTGGCTCCAAAGTAGCCGCTGCCGAGCGAGTTCAGCGACATAAAAATTGTGTGACAACCAGGAATTCCCATGGCTGAAAAAACAAAAAACAAAAAAGAGGGCCAAAAGTGTGAACACAGAACGCATTTCCGGCCACATCCCCGCCCCGCTGCTACTGCTATTGTTATCCTAGTCCCTGACAATAGAATTTTTAATAAATTAAAAGTGTTTCTAGTCTGGACGGTTGTATTTTAATTTTCGAGTGTGTGCAATAATAAATTGATATTCCATTTGCATACGCATTGTATTTTTTTGGGTGTGTGTTTGTGTTTGCGGTTGGTTTCAAGTGTTTTTGACCGAAAAATGTTTGCCATAAATAATATGTTAAAATACGTATGTCTGCTCCTGGCACTCGGCCCAGCAAAGGCCCCGAAAATGAATGA
The DNA here is from genome assembly GCA_018874675.1 of Drosophila baimaii. Taxonomy (NCBI): domain Eukaryota; kingdom Metazoa; phylum Arthropoda; class Insecta; order Diptera; family Drosophilidae; genus Drosophila; species Drosophila baimaii. Next base: position 3,940 of record JAEIIU010055658.1, on the reverse strand, counting down.
AAATAATGAATTAGAGGCGCCACGCTGTGTCACTTACAGTGGTGGTGGAAATATGACCAAAAAAAAATTAGGTTGAAGGTGATAGATGGGGTTATATTTATATTTAAATGGGTCAGCACTCAAGTGGGGTATGCTCATAAGGGCTAGAAGCAGAGTTGACCAAAAAGTTAATTGAAAAAATGGATTGAAATATATAAGGGATGAATAAACAGGTTAAGAAATACTGTTCTAGACTATATATATATTTAAAGAAGTTTTAAGCTAGCAGTGTGAAATATTTGCTTTGTTAATAAAGAAAAACTATGCTTAATTCCTCTCATTAGGTATGCTTACTCTTGTATCGAAACTGCAGCACTTGCTGAATCTCTGAGTCAACTTATGCCTATAAGCTTCGAGGCTTATCTGGATATATTATAAATTATCTGTATTTCGTATGCGAAATCTCCATCAAGCTGTGGGCTAATGTATTTCAATTTAACCACTTATTGCAGCAGCTGCAGCAGACCATCAAATGGCTTTATGCATCAACATTATTGCACTCTCGCACCGACATCAATATTTGTATAATTTTTAATGTTTTCGGGGAAATCTTCTTCCTCTCACTCTTCCTCTCTGGGTTGGCCATATAATTGGGTTTTTGGGAAAGTCGAAAACAAATACAATTTGTCTTATGCAAACAACAAACAAGCGAGAACGCGGCGGGCTCGCTGCAATTGCAACAGCAAAAACAACGGTTGGCAAACAACGCGTCGTATGCGCAATCAGCGACAGCATTTATTTAAATATTAAAATCAACGCGTTGCCAACGAAAACTATGACATCAAAATAAATGCGAACTCACGTGTGTTTGCTTGCCGTTAGGGTAGGGTATGGGTGTATGGGTGTGTGTGGTGGTGGTGGTGTGGCTGTGGGTATTATGTGCTATTCATACGACGAATTCACGCCATTTTCAACACGTGATTTTCACACCGCACCGAAAACAGCAACAAATTCAAACACACACACACACAAATGTACACTTTGAATGTTGTTGCATACATTGAGGCGCTTAATTAATCATTTAAGCCCATTGCCCTGGGCCCTAGAATCACGGAAAAACACTGAACGACAACGACAAACGCAAATTGCCGAAAGAGCTGTCAATGCACTTGTTTGTTGTCCTCGTTGATTACAAAAAATATACATATATATATATCAATACATAAATAAAACATTACTCCAAAGCCCATTGCTAATTTCAAATTATCGCTTTATCTTTTCAGGTAAATGATTAATAGGATGAACGGATGGATTCGTATATCAAAGGCGATTGACAGTGATATTAGTGGTATTTACATGATTATAAACTAGTGATTTGAAAGCACTTGACGGGGTGGGTCATGCTGGGATTGTAGCTAATTATTTTTTACATTTTAATATAATGTATAGGGACTTTCGATTTTAGATCTTTAATCTTTAATTACTTATATTTATAAATTTCGCAATAAAACATTTTTTTTTTACTGTTGTTAAATATAGATAAAATACTTCAGATTAGCAGAATAGGAGAAGTTTTATTTATTATTTTCCAAGACATAAACGCATTTTTGGCTAATATCAAACTAGGGATGTACATATATTCAAATAAAATGTTCGATATGATATATCGACAAAATACCACGCTAAATATTATATCGATAATATCGTATCATCGAATATATCGTAATTTTAAATATCTATAAATATTCGTTACACTTTAAGCATGTTACAAGTTGAGTTCAAGTTACTGATAGAGATAATTTGTTAATACAGCAACACATAAATACACTTGTTTTCCTTTCTTAAAAATATTAAAGTTATCGAAAATATTTATTGATTATATTGAAAGCATATTTTTAACCTATATTTTGATAACTTCTTTGTATTTATTTCTTCAATGATAGTGTAAAGATTAGTCTCTTCTTTGGTGCAGTCTGATATATCAAGCCGAATATCTATTTATCGCACATACGTATGTATATCGCTATGTTAAAATATCGATATGTTGGTAAATGTATCGACTTCGCGACAAATATCAATAGAGTTCCATATATAGATATTTTCTGTCATTTCAATAACAAACCAAAAAAACTTGAACAAAATCTTTAAGAAACCCTCGATATCTGGGCTAGTATTTATCGAAAAACCCTTCAAATTAATTTACCGAACGCTCCTCAACCCCCTCGTTAAGATGGTATCTGCTTACCTTTACCTATCTAAGCCATCTAACTGCTGTGCCAACGATTGTCAGCGACACCTTAATAACATTGTCACATAATTAACATGGCGCACGCACTTGACCTGACCCAGGCACGCAATGTTCCGCATACGCCCCGTGGGCCCCGCCTACACACACACACACACGCACACAAAAGAAGAACGACAAAACATTTATGGCGCTAAATTGTAAATTATACAGGCAGCACAACAACTAGAAATGAACATGAACGCGTCCGGGTTAACTGCTAGGGAACTTGGCTAACAGAACCGGAACCGGAAGTCGCCCCGTCATGGCGGAGGCGAAGGCGAAAGCGAAGGAGCAGGAGAAGTAGGGAGGGCCAGCCTGTTGCCTGTTGTGTGCCATTTAAATATGTCATAATTTCATTTATGTGCTACCCCCTCCCACCACACCAACCCACACCACTCTCTCTCACACACACACACACACACGCCAAAGTCAGGCATGTCATGTATTCCTGTGTGCGTGTGTGTGTGTGTTTTGGGTTATTTTTATGGCATGCATGAAATGTTGTTGAAACACCTGTCGCCATTTGCCGCCTGCTTGCCGGCATGTTCTGCTGATGAGACGTCATATTTCAGGGGTCCCAGTGGGTGAGGTGAGGTGAGGGTTTTTTGGGCCTAACTTTTCGGGATAAATCTCTGGCAGGGTATCGCCACTTCGACCCGAAACTTGGCCTACTCTCTACGCCTGTGTTGTTGGTTTTTTCGCTGCCTTACAACCGCACGGCTGCAAATTATTTAATTAAGTGGCACTCACCTCGCTAATTGTTTAATTACAGCCGCACATGGCTGGCGTATGTGCTGTGCTGTGCAGCTCGCGGAAACTTTTAGCAAACTGTTATAATTGACAGCTCCAGAGCCACTGACGCCGCCGTCACCGTCGCAACCACCAACGCCGACGACCTGGCTTTCCTCCCATCCATCACGATGGCCTGGTGTTTCCTGTTTCCTGTGTTTTGTGAGTAGTTTGTCTTGGTTGCGGCGGTAAAGCGGTAATTGCCAAACCGCCAAGGACGCTGCGTTACGTTAACAAGCCAGGGTGTTTTTTCTTTACAGGATTGGGGGGAATAAGTTAGGTTTAAGGGATTACAAGGGCTTATAAATATTATCTTAATCACAACTGTGGATGTGAAAAGGTGTCTTCAAAATGCTATTTCATATTTATCCTTCTTTATAAATAAGAAGTAATACTTCCATATATTGTATATTAAAATATTTGTCATAAAAAATCTGTGTCTTAGAATCTTAGATAAAAAATCCAAGCATTAAGCTTTAGTTCCAGCTAAGGTAAGACATTATCTCCAAAAAATGTAAGACTTCGTAAAGCAGGAATTGGCACTGGAGATGACAGATTATACCGATAAATTTAATACAAAGAACGATAAATAAATCGATATTTTAACATTGCGATACAAGCGCGATAAAACCATATTCTGTTTAATATGTCGAACTGTGCAATATAATATTAAAAACTAATACAACATTTTGTTTAAACAATGTCTTAAATATAGTCGGTAAAAACGATACATATATAAATTCAATAAGGTTTTTGGATAATTCTTCTAAATCTACATTTTAACATTAAATGAGATATTTGATCGATATTTCAAATGCCTCATTATACCCTTGCAGGGTATTATAATTTTAGTCAGAAGTTTGCAACGCAGTGAAGGAGTCATTT
>JAEIIU010055656.1:2038-27504 GCA_018874675.1 Drosophila baimaii | reverse complement strand
ATTAAATTCCGCCTTTTATCATGCCACGCCTACTTTTATTTAGTTGCTTAAAATGCCTTTGAATATATATGTACATATTTCAATTTTCAGACCGATACCTTACTTCATAGTGAAATCTTTAAGCTTAACAGCGCGAGCTAGGAATTCATTTTAGACACGTGGTTTCATGGTGAAATTTTCTTAGAATTCTTCGTAGATTCCGATTATGGTGTACGATTTTTGTGAAAAAAAATTGACCCGCCCTAATATACATACATATATACTTTATGGGGCTGGAGATGACTCCTTCACTGCGTTGCAAACATCATGGCAAAATTATAATACCCTGCATTATACTCATAGATAGATTATTTTCTGTTCAGAAAAATTGAACGATATTTAATTTCATTTCATTTATTTATTTAATTTTTGATTACTTTTAGTGCTGGTTTTCGGGTTTTGTGTCTTAATTAAATTAAATTAAACAAACTTTACTGAGCGTTTCAAACTTCTGGCATCACTTCGCGTTAGCATCTTTAATTGACATTTACTTTTTATAATAAATAAATACTTATAAATGAATGCAAATATCTGTAATTACAAAATGTATTTACACATTTCAGCCATATTCAAATGCGATTAATAGTGCCCGCTACAGGCAAACAGCGATGTTATCGATAGTGATATCGATGTCCTAAGCGATCTGGCAACTCCGTCGATAACCTGTGATCAATCTGTCTGGCAGATCTGCCGCCAAGATTTGACATCACTAGGACGCCACCGCCGAAACGACGAAAAGCGAAAAACAAAAAGCAAAAAACAAACGCTATTGGTTATTGAGTTAAATTCAATTAAGTTAGCAAACGATGGAAGAGACTCACGACTTCCAGTTCGTGCTGCCGCTTAACGCCACGGACCTGGTCAACAGCTGCGGCGATCAGTACTACGTGAAGGAGATCTTCGGCGTCGCGGATATCTCCCAAAAGCTGTTGGAATGCAAGCGGAAGGCCCGCCTGCGCGACCCGTTCTACATCTTCGAGCACTTCGACACCTTCTACTCAATTATCGAGGCCCCCGCCAGCAGTGAGGGCATGCGGAACCTTATGCGGGCCTTCGACCTGCTCTATCTGACCGTGGACAACATGGGCCAGGACCTGCAGCCGCTGCTGACCGCCAGCGAACCGATGAGCAACCATCAGCGCACCAGATACCTGAACCTAGTCAAGATGACGCTCTATCTGCAGGTGAACATTGTCCGGAAGATCGACACCGGCATCCAGCAGGCACAGCGCGAGGGGCAGCTCAACGTCCAGAAGAAGCGGGGAAAGCAGGCGGAGCAATCGCCGGAGAACTACCCCGACTGGGACGTCAAGCGCGGCAAGTTCCTGGTGCAGCTGTTTAACGTGATGCAGTGTCCGCTCGAGAAGCTGTGGAGCCCGCCTGTCGCCGAGGAAGACTTTGTGTCGATGCTCTGTGACATTTGCTATCGCACACTGGAGCTGCTGCCGGTGCGCAACGACAACAAGCACGTTTTCGACACAATCTTCCAGATCCTGGGCACCGCCATCAAGCGCTTCAATCATGCCATGACCTTCCCGGTCCGTATCCTCCAAATCCTGCGCGGCACCGATCACGCAGCCGTGTCTGTGGCCAATGGCATCCTCCTGCTGCACGAGGAGTACAGTATCTCTTCGGTCTTCTCGATCCTGATCAAGAGCATAGTGGACGCCCTCTTGGTGGACAGCTCCGACTCGGCGGTGTCCAAGCACTTTGCCAACTTCCTCACAGAGTTCTCCAACATCGCGCCCACCCTGATTATCCCGCATCTGGCGAAGCTGGCCGACGATCTGCTGGACTGCCAGTCGCACACGCTGCGCAACTGTGTGCTGCAGATCATCGGGGACACGGTGGTCAGCGAGCTGACATCGGAGGGCCTCAGCGACGAACTGAAGGAGGTGCGCAACGAGTTCCTCGAGCACCTGCTGGCCCACATGTGTGACGTGTCGGCGCACGTGCGCTCCAAGGTGCTCAGCATCTGGCACCACCTCAAGGTGCAGCACGCCATTCCGCTCCACTTCATCATCAACGTGCTGGGCGAGGCCATCGGGCGGCTGGAGGACAAGAGCTCGCTGGTGCGACGCGCCGCCATGCAACTGATCAAGTCCGCGCTCGAGAGCAATCCCTACTCCAGCAAGCTGTCCATCGAGGAGCTGCGCGCCAAGCATGCCAAGGAGGTGGAGGCCATGGAGAAGCTGGACGAGGTGCTGCAGGAGGAGCGTCAGCAGCAGGAGCAGCTGAACGAGGAGTGGGGCACCCTGGCTCCCGATCTGCTGCCCTTCATCGAGGAGAACCTCACGGAATTTCCCGACATGCACTTCGACAAGGAGGAGAGTGACGAGGCCCTGCTGCAGAAGATCCTGCCGCTGATGCGCGAGAAAAACTACAAGGAGGTAATTGTGCTGGTGCGCAAGGTGGACTTCTTGGCGGGCAACCAGGCCCTGAGCTCCCAGCTGAAGCACGAGGAGCACTGCGTGTATGTGCTGGCCCTGCTGAAGACCTATCACCTGGTGGCCGCCGGCTTCAAGCAGAGCAACGAGGAGATGCTGCAGCAGATCAAGACGGTGCAGTTCCTCAAGGACAGCATCGACTTCGCTGTGCTGGTGACCTCGGCCTTCCCCAAGCTGCACGAACTGCTCATGTCCAAGACGAACACGGACGTGTTCGAGGCGGTGGACCTCTTCACCACCGGCTACATGTTCGGCATCCATGGCACTGACTCGGGCATGCAGCGGATGCTGCAGCTCGTGTGGTCCTCGGACAAGGAGAAGCGCGACGCCGTCTCGGATGCGTACAAGCGGGTGCTATTCACCACGGACCTAACTGAACGCGCCCACGCCATCCGGGTGGTGCAGAACCTGTCCAAGTTCCTCTCGGAAATCGAGTACGGCCACTACACGGCCATGGAGTCGGTGATGGCCGAGTGGATTGCCGGCGGCGACATCGATACCACGGTCATTCGTGTGCTCTTCGAGCGCTTCACCCTCAAGCTGGAGGGAACCACTGCCGCTGAGGCGCGTCTCTCCATGCAGCTGCTGATCATGGCCTCCAACTCGAAGGCCGCCATTGCGTCGGCCAACACTCCCATCATCGAGGACATTGCCGTCGGGGCGAGGGTGCGCCGCGATCCGCGCATCTTCACCGGCTGCCTGCAGCTGCTGGTCAACGGAATCGATGCCAACACCAACGCCAAGTTCTACAAGCGGCACGACAGTGATTCGGAGTTCGTGGGTAAGATCACCAGCCTCTTTCTGGACTTCTTCTTCCACCAGAAGCTGTCCGACTTCGATGGCCTGGCCATGAGTGTGTTCGAGTTCTTCTACAAGATGTGCCAGGCACCGGACGTGATCTCGCAGCAGCTGGTGAAGGCGCTGATCAAGCGCTTCAACGAGAGCTGGCTGGTCAGAGTGGAAGATGTGGCAGCTACGGCTGCCTCTTCGCCAGCGCTGGCTGATAAGGAGAACGATATGTGCTCGCAGCCCCCCACGGAGATCCCGTGCTCCCAGAATCAGCCCCTGACGCAGAACTCATCGCTGCCACGGGGCAGGATGATGATGCCCGTCTTCCTAGTCTCCCGCTTCGTGTTCTGCATTGGCTACATGACCATCAAGGAGATGATCTTCCTGGACATGGACATCTACAACAACATGAAGTACCGTGAGGAGCTGACGGCGCAGGAGGAGCGAAACAATCGGAACAAGGCGCCGCCGCCGGTTAACAGCAGGAAAACCCTCAACGTCTCCGCCATGGAGGTGCGCAAGCGGCTGTCCGCCGTGACGGCTGAGCCGCAGCAGGAGCCGGATGAGGATCTGGTTGGGGCCACGGCCGAGGACAACATCGCCGAGGAGATCCACAGCATTGGCGAGGACATGCTGCTGTACAACCCCAAGGCTCTGCTGTCCAAGCTGTCGCGCTTCATCCAGACCATCTGCCAGAGGCCCGGCGAGTTCCGCGACGCCAAGCTGCAGCAGTCGGCCACCCTGGCGCTGGCCCGCCTGATGACCGTGTCGTCGCGCTTCTGCGAGACCAACATGAGCTTCCTGATGAACATTCTCAGCCTCACCAAGAACATCCGCATCAAGTGCAACACGGTGGTGGGCCTGTCGGACCTGACCTTCCGCTTCCCGAACATCATCGAGCCGTGGACGGGGAACTTCTACGCCCAGCTGCACGAGTCGAACACCGAGCTGCGGCTGACCGCCGTCAAGATGCTGTCGCACCTCATCCTCAACGAGATGATACGCGTCAAGGGCCAGATCGCGGACATGGCGCTCTGCATCGTGGACGAAAACGAGGAGATCCGCAACATCACCAAGCAGTTCTTCAAGGAGATCGCCAACAAGTCCAACATCCTGTACAACGTCCTGCCGGACATCATCTCGCGGCTGGGCGACATTAACCTGAAACTGGAGGAGGACAAGTACCGCACCACCATGGCCTACATTCTGGGTCTCATCCAGAAGGACCGCCAGATCGAGACGCTGGTGGAGAAGCTGTGCCTGCGATTCCCGGTGACGCGCGTGGAGCGCCAGTGGCGCGACATCGCCTACTGCCTCAGCCTGCTCACCTACAACGAACGGTCGGTGAACAAGCTCATCGACAACCTGCAGCACTTCAGGGACAAGGTGCAGGTGGACGAGGTCTATCAGTCCTTCAAGCTGATCATCAGCAACACCAGCAAGCTGGCCAAGCCGGAGCTCAAGGCTGTCGTCACCGAGTTCGAGAATCGGCTGAACGAGTGCCTGCAGGTCAACCCGGATCCATCGAATCCATCGGCCGAGCCCGGTACCTCGGCGGAGGCGGAGTCCCGATCTCGTGGGCCGAAGCCGAGGAAGGGTCGCAAGCCTGCGGCCACCAAGAAGCCACCGCCGTCACGAAGACGCGGACGACGCCGACAGGACACAAGCTCTGACGAGGACTCGAGCAGCGACGATTAGTCTCTTTGATTTCGCCATATTGCAAACTTTTTATATATTTACGACTTTAACATTACTTTAAACCAATCTTAATTGTAAAAAGGGAATGCATCCTAATATTAATGGATCACCCAAACTGCTTTTGTAAAGCAAAGAATAATGGGATCATTTGAAATCTCCGTAGGTTTACGTATTTATACATACCACGCAATTAATTACAATAAATGTAAAATTACACACAAACCAAAAGGGAAGTTAACTTTGGGAAATCTACGTTCGTTGCGGCTTGCAGTTTGCACTTTAACACACTAGTTTCGAGGCTATTAACCATACCTGGAGGTGTATAAAGAAATGTAATATAAAAACACACAGGTTTAGCTGCTTTTCCCAGATAATTCACCAAACATTATGGCTGCAATATGGCAAGTCGTCTGCTTTTTATCAAATTATACACATTATGTTCAAAGTGTAAGAATACAACATACATACCTTTAGAAATAAGTGTATATAATGAAAATAATAAATGAATAACTTATCTATGACGATTTTTCTATTCAATTTCTGTATAATAATGTTTTGAGGTTTGGGCGTGTGTGTTAAAAAACAACACAATTTCTTAGCTGTATATAAATAAAATAAATAAAAGTAAAAACGTTATAGCTTTAAGGAAATAATAACACCTATAAGCATGTAGGTTTAGGGAAATAATAGTCCTTTCCCGCCCATAAAGTACACATTAGAGATCGATTTTAGAAAACTATACCTCAGTGTGCATATATTTCAACGATGGCGATTTCCGATTCGTAACATTAACAAAGACTATGACTAAGGCTGAAATTCGTTCCGGCACTTGCAATTTCAGAGACCCGGTCCGGCTCAAATCTCGACTATGGCGGCCTAATCGCTGACGCGGGCATAGATCACGGCGGTGCGCGCCGGGGCGTAGACCTCGATGAAGTTGCTACGACCGGCATATCCCTCGGGGTTGGAGGGGTGCTTGCAGTGGGCCTCGATGCGGTTGTGGCCACCAAAGAGCGGATCGTCGGACGACAGCACCGCTTGGTATGTACCGGCCCAGTTGGTGCCCACGCGGTAGCCTGTGAAGCTCCGCTGGGGATGGAAGTTGAAGACGAACACCAGGCCAGCTCGCTCAAAGGCTATGATCTTGTCGCCCTCGTGCTTCCAGCTGACATAGGCTGGTCCGGAATGCAGCCATCCGTAGCGCTCCTCCAGCTCGTTCATGGCCCGATCGAACTCGTTGAGGTACTTGTACTTCAGGAGGTCGTCGTCCACCAGATTCCACTGCCGGCGGGCATAGTGATACGAGTCATTGTTGCCGACACGCGGAAAGTCGAGCCACTCCGGATGACCGAACTCGTTCCCCATGAAGTTCAGGTAGGCCTCGCCACCCAGGGCGTGCGTTATCAGCCGGATCATCTTGTGCAGCGACAGGCCGCGGTCAATGATCATCGAGGCATCCGACATCGTGGACATGTGCGTGTACATCTCCTTGTCCATGAGCCAGAAGGCAATGGTCTTGTCCCCCACCAGGGCCTGGTCGTGGGACTCGGCGTACGCCACCGTGTTCTCCATCCAGCGGCGGTTGGTCAACGTGTGCACCACGTTGCCCATGTTCCACTCGTCGTCGCTCTGCTCCTTAAGCAGCTCAATCCACTTGTCCGGAATGGCCATGCCCAGGCGGTAGTCGAAGCCGATGCCGCCCTCTGACACAGGCCGGCACAAGGTGGGCATACCGGAGACATCCTGTGAAGAGAAGGATAATGTGTTATTGCCCCGCGCTAGCTCACCACCACTCCCTCCCCCCACTAACCTCCGCAATGGTAATGGTCTCCGGATCCAGGGTGTGCAGCAAGTGATTGGCCAGACCCAGATAGTTGAGGGCATCCGTGTCCACATTCAGGCCAAAGTACTCGTTGTAGTCGCCGCTGAATCCCTCACCGATGCCTCGCGAATGGTACAGCATGGAGGTGACGCCATCGAAGCGGTAGCCATCAAAGTTGTACTCATCGTGCCACCATCGCAGGTTGGACAGGAGGAAGCGCAGCACCTCGTACTCCACGTAGTTGAAGAGGCGACTGTCCCAGAGCGCGTGCTCGCCGCGGGCTCCGTCGTGGAAGAAGCAGCTGTTGGTGCCATCGAACTGGTTCAGACCGTCCTGGACGTTCTTAGAAGCGTGCGAGTGGACCACGTCCAGGAGCACATAGAGGCCGTGGGAGTGGGCCACGTCGATCATGCGCTTCAGCTGTTCCGGGTTGCCATAGCGGCTGGAGGCGGCATAGAAGCTGGTCACCTGGTAGCCGAAGCTGGCGTAGTAGGCATGCTCCATAATGGCCATCACCTGGATGCAGTTGTATCCTTGGCGCTTGATGCGCGGCACGATGCGGTCGGCGAACTCATCGTAGGTGCCCACACGCGGCTCCTGGGAAGCGATGCCCACGTGACACTCGTAGATCCTCAGCGACTTGGGCCTGGCCGGACGGGGGTGCTGGCGCTGGTAACGCTCGTACGATGGCGGCTCCCACACGTACTGCTTGTAGTTGACGCCCTGATTGGCCGACTTGGGTGGCTGAACCACGTACTTGGCCCACGGCGACAGCCTGTCCAGCAACTGTCCGGAATGGTTGCGAATGATTATCTTAATTTCGCTCAAGTGCTTGATGGCTGGACTGCCGTCCGCATTGGGGGGCAGGTGAAGCTCCCACTTGCCGAAGTCGAGCTTCTTGAAGGGATGCGACTCCCATTGCCAATTGTCTGCGGGGAAGCACCAATTAAGTTAAACTTTGTGATGGATTCTCTTTAATCAGGAGGACAACTTACTAAAATCACCAGTGAGGTAGACGTCCCTAGCTCCTGGTGCCCATTCACGGGCTATCACCGAATTGTCGGGCTGAAAATGGAGGCCATAGTACTTGTAGCCCTGCGAGAACTGTTCTAATCCGCCCTCGCCCTGGTTAATCCTGCCCAGCCAGTCCTGAAGCACGCCATGTCTGTGGACGGAATATTTTATTAGTGAACATTTAAATTGCTTTAATATTTGGAAAATGTATTGAAAGGGAACTTTTTCGTAATAAGACCAGTTCAAGGATTGATCAAGTAATGGTTCCGGCTATAAACTCTCCAAAACTGTTAACTTACAACATTCAAGCAAACAAAGCTCCTAGTAATAGCTTTTTGATCTTAATTTTCGGTTTCTCATCTGTCTGTGAAAGTACCAGATAGTTAACTGATCGAAAAAGGTAAAGAAATTATTAACTATAACTAATCTGACTGTTAAAGTACCAGATAGTTATTTGATCGAAAAAGGTAAAGAAATTATGAACTACTCCTAAAAGGAAATTGGTTTTCTCGATACCTTTATGATAACTGAACGAGAAAGAATAACAGGGTGTTGTTAAGCAGGAAATTGTGGCGCAAAGCTCAGAAAAAGAAATGTACTTCATACATAAAATCGTATGATGTCCTCTCTCCTGTGCTGTCATTATGTCGAACCGAAAAAAAACTTGACAAGCTGGGAAATCCTCACTTTTTCTAATAGGGACTTTATCTGTCCGAGAAAACTTAACAGTAAAATGAGACAATGAGACCCAACCGATTCTTTGACAGGTGTGTGACATTTCCGTCAGATTTTTATAATTAACATACCAGAATAGCTGTCATTAAAGTGTATAAAGAATACATTTATTCTCGAATTCTTTTTATGGCAGTTATATTATAAAGGCGTTCCATCAGTGTCCTCTTGAATATAATTGAATAAGTACTTTTGTTAAATTTCAGAATAGTGTGGTTAGAAACGGATAGACGGATACATTTTGTAATTTTGTAATACCTGTATAGAGCCCATTTGGCCTTAAGTTATGGCTAAAATATTTAGAAAAATCCCTGCAAAACTATAATTAACGATTTAAGTTGCTTGTGTGTGGTTAATGTCATTTAGGGAACTGTATTCCAGAATTATTGTAACCTCATATTATTACGTAATACATATAATTAAAAATAATTCATTTTTCGCAATTAAAGTTTTCTTTAGTACGATTTTCTTAACCTTAAAGTGATTGCTTCCAAAAGATTGATTTGGATACACTGTGAACTTGACACAAGCTCATTAAGATTGGTTTAAGAATCTTTAAAACAAACGATCCATTGGAACTGTGTCCAGTCAAGCGCAGACAAAGAATATATTTATATATTATTTATTAATAAAAGTCAGAACATAAGCAATGTCTATATACCAAATACCACTTATAAGTTCTTACAGGCGGATACTAGGACGCTGTTAAGGCTGGTCAAGTACAGATGTGTATGTTTTGTTTTCATAGTGGCAAGTACTCGGCTCTTGAACCACATGTTCCAACAAGGGCTTTATTTTTTAATCTCACTCAAGAAAAGAGAGCTAGTCGCTCGCCTGCGATGAGAGTATCTGGAGCAAATCATCCCAAAAATATCAGAGAGAGGTTAGGGCCCTCGCTCGACCTGTAAGAGTCACTACTTGGAATGCGAACCCGGGCTTAAATTGTGTTTAATGTGGGCGTATAGAAAAAGGATCGATTTAACAACATTTAAATTTAAAAATTTCGAAAGTACCTAAACTGCAGAGAGGAAACAAAAACAACAGAATCGTTGCAAACGGAAGAACCGCCAATGTGTTTAAATTTATAGCGACTCGATGCGTCGATGCAAAAATAGAACCTGCGTTGACGCATCTCTGACACCATTCGGCCAACCCGGAAAATGCCACCAAGGCCAAGATCATCCGTGCTCCAAACACGCCGGCAGCACGCAGCAGATACACAAAGAACACGCTTTATAAAATAAAATTAGTTTAACAAACACCAGCGCGGTGCACACACACACACACTCGCAAACTAAACACACAAACACACACACTGAGGGCGGCAAACACCGTCGACCTTCATTCGACATTGCGAACGCAGTTTTTCCAACCGCAAACTGCATGTCACCACCCGGCGGCAGCGAGGGCAACAGGGGCCAGAGGCTGATATGGTTTGGTTATGCAGCCGGAGCTGGAGGCCCGAGTCAAGACGCTTATCACTCGCATCGAGCCGGCATAGCGGCGGCGGCGACAACCTTGGGGCACTCGACGCGGCGATTGGGGCGCCACAACAACACTCACCTGCGCCGGATCTCATGCTCATGAGACCGCAGGTAGCCGTCGGTGGCAAACAGCTTCTCGATGTCCTTAACCTCCGCCATGTCGGAACGGAAGGGGAGCGCCAGAAGATCACGGACCAAAGAAACGAAGCGAAGACGCTGCCTGTCCACTGGGAACTGTGACGCCCCATCAGCTGCAGTCCAACTCAAAAGTTCCGACGCGGACATGAGCTTTCCGAACAGCTGTTTTGCAGCTTTTTCCTTGCCGGGCTCATTCGCGCATGTAAACAACGGGCGCCGCTGCCCGCAATTGCATGTTTTCGTCGCCAAATGTTGCGTACTCGCCCTGATAGCCCCGAAATGCGGACGTATGTGTGTCCATATGTATGTATTTACATATATGTAGATTAAGTATACGCCCAATTACCGCTGATTGCTGATTGCCGATCGCCGGTGAGCCGGCATCGAGGCGTTATGTGCAAAACATCATGATTTAGGGTCGCCGTTGTCAAGTTCATAATAGCAGCGTATGTACATATGTAGATGTCGGATTTTGAATGTCGAAGGGTTACGAACGGGGATGCTTCTGTCACGTTGTCTTAGGAATCATTGTATTTTAATGATTATTCATCTCCTTGGTATGGTGATAAGCTTTATGATTATATGCATATACTCTAGAATCTAGACTCTAGATTGTATGATGGGAGAGGGCGGTCTTAAATCATCAAAAACATTACGTACAGCTTCTTTATAATGAAATAAAAAAATCATATGTAGGATATTCTAACTTTTGGAAATACTCATCGTTAAATATTTAACCTACATAACAATTTTCTAAGCTAGATATAGTTTATTCTAACATTAATTTACAAATTGAAAGTACCAAGAAAATACTATTGCCTAAGAGGTCTATTAAAACTAATTTTTACTAACTTATTTCTTTATTTCCTAAAATGTTACCATTAGTACTACCATTCTGAAGCGAACTATTGTTTTAATTTATAAATTTCAGCCATATAAACATTGGGTTTACCTTAATTAAAAAATAATATAGACATTTAATAATAGGACTCGTATATCTTAACGAACTTAGGAAAACCAAAGCTGCATTTTGCAATATCTTTATTGTTTTTAAAGATAATTGTTTATGATTGATACTAGCAGGTACATACATACATATGTACATATTTTATGGAATAGAACGACACACATTCCAAGCTGCAGGCTACTTTAATATCTATAAACATTTTTAGTTCTATTAAAATCAGGAAGCTTTTTGTTAATTTAAAAATGTACTTGTATTTTAACAAATTAAATATAGTAGACAATACTGAAATAAATATTTGGCGCTGGAATCGATAGTCCTTCGTTCTGAAAATGACAAAAATACATTTGGTTTTCCAAATTCTTCCAGGGTATAATAATATAATAATGTCTAGTTAGCTGACAGTACCATCGAAACTTCAAATCAATGTTACTTTAACGCTCTCTCTCACAGGGTAACATGATTTCTTCTATAATTATGACGTTAATAAACCCATCCATAATTCAGTGTATTGACTCCACGCCTTGGTAGATAAAACGTAACCAACAGGGTAAACCAAGCCTTTGAGAATCGAATATTCCTTCTGGTTTCAGAATAAACAATATTATCATTTCCAAAATCATAAAACAACAGGCGTGTTTCTTAAAGGGAACGAGGGGAAGTAAACCCATGAAAACTCAGGCGCATTACAGATAACCCTATTAGTTTTATTTGGCCAGCCCTTATCTGAACCTTGTAACCTTTGCAATTATTCCTTAGAACTATAGTGCTTAATAAAATGCAATGCATCCGAACAAAATAACAGGTGCAAGGCTAGTAGTAGTTGTGCTCAAATATTGTATACTGAACTTGGACGTGAAAAAGTGTTTGCAAAAGGAAAATGTCCGCAGACCTTACGGGAAGGCCCTTGTCGGAAGACCTTTATACTACCATAATGACATATATTTTAGAGCAGAGAGCTGGAAACACTCTCGATGATCCCGAAGGCAGCATTAATATCCGTCTCCTCCAACAGGCGGTTGACTGCGATGCGAATACTTGGCCGCACCGGCTTATGCTCCCTATCCTGCAAGTAAGCAGCTTGCACAATGGCCACGCCTCGGGATATGCACTGCGAAAGCAAAGATGAAATGGGTTTGCAGTTAAAGAAGCGCATGGCTCACATACCTTGTCGGCCACCTCGGTGAGCAACTGCAACTCCTTATCGTAGTTCTCGGCTGCCGTAGCCAAATACAGGTGCTTCACGGGGGACAACTCGTTGCCGCGGATAGTCAGCTTGGTGAACCTCGAAAACTTCTGGTGCAGCAACTTGGCCTTGTCCTGCAACTGTTGGAATACCTGCGGCTCTCGCTCGAAACGATCCAGGGCCGAAATGGCAGCTTGGGTCAGCATGGGCGGCAGCGAGGCCGAGAAGATGTAACCTAGACCGGAGAGGCGCTGGTGCTCGGCTATGAAGTGCGAGCCCACGCAGAAGCCACCAATTGTGGCCATTGATCCCTCCATTCCGGCCGAGATCAGATCGATTTCATCGCGCTGGAAAAAGGTGAATATAAGAACTGTGTGTTATTTCCAAATATTTCCACTTACATCCACATTGAAGTGCTCCGTAACGCCGTGACCGCCCTTGCCCAGAGTGCCGAAGGAGATGCTCTCGTCGATGAACAGCCGCAGCTTGTACTTCTGGCGCAGCGCCACCAGCTCTGGGAGCGGGCAAATTTCACCGGTGTTCATGTAGATGCCCTCGGCGACGAGGAAGCGCCGCGTCTTTAGTGCCTTCTTGGGATTCTTCTGGTCCCGCTTGTCCTGCTCAATCAGCAGGCGCTCCAAATCCTCGACATCATTGTGCTTGAAGAAAGCGATGGTGCTGCGCGAGGCATCCAGACCCTTTTGAATGGCAAAGTTAACAGCCTTATCCCTAAGGGATCATAGAGAAGGCTTTAGGCGCCACATTTTTAGATATTTATGACTAAGACGTACACAAAGATAATGTCGCCACGCTTGGCATAGGCTGGAATGGCGCTGGCCACCGTCGAGAAGCCATAGGAGTAAACGATAGCCTCCTCCAGACCCATGAACTTGGCTATGCGATCCTCCAGCTCCAGGTGCACATCCATGGTGCCGTAGAAGCCGCGTGGTCCGCACGATCCCACGCCATACTTGCGCAGCGACTTGCAGGCCTCCTCCAGAATCTCTGCGTCCTCCAGGAAGCCCAGGTAGTTGTGGGAGCCCAGGTTCAGGCAGTCGTGTCCATCTACCTTGATGTGCTTGCCCACGTTGGACTGAACGATTCTGGTGCGGAGCAGCGGATGATTGGGATCGGTGTCTGCCACCAAGGGCTCCGGCGTGTAGTTGGCGATTATTTGGTCCTCCTCCTCCTTCGTCAGCCGTCTACGCTTGCCGCCGCCACGCCTGTGCAGCAGCAGCCAAACCACGGTTATGACCAGCAGGGTCTCCAGAACAAGGGCATAGGTAGGCGTCTGAACCGAAAACAAAACCCAAGGGAGGAAGCAATCAGGCAAAGCTCGAATATATGGAGAAACCAGCTTTAAACTCACGTTGCTAAAGATGCTGCCGATCTCGTTAAACAGCTGAATAGCCACCATTTTACTGGGATTTGGTTCCGTGCCCCTCGTTTCTGTGGAAAAATCAATGGAAACCACCGTTAGCTCTGCCAATGAATGCGTCATGCAGACGACGCTTTCTTATCACAATTGGATGGATGTACAGTGTACATACATATGTACATACATGTGTATGTAATTACATAGCAATTCATGCTAAATGTGATATGAAATTCTTTGGAATTAGTTCCCATTGCTTCACTTTAACTGTACATTTATCTATGTGCTACATAGATAAACATAGCAATTATGCGTGTGTGTATGTAATTCTTACCTGGACAATATCCTTAATATAATTAATTAACTTCTTTTTGTTCAAATTGCCGAAAAACGACGGTTTAATTCTTTTTTATTACTGAGGCGTGTTTGCGGTCGCAGCCAATAAAACAGCTGATGTACTAAATGTACTAAAAAATACCAAATTGTAAGAAACTTCAGTTTCTGTTATAATTATTATTTATAATTATTTATTTTGCTTTTTTTAATAAACCCTTTTTGGAGATTATGCATACTTTGAGGATAATACTTTTTTTCCTATCCCTGTACAGTCATAAATAAAATAACAGAAACGCTTAAAATGGTTCTATATATATATTGTCTGATATAAGAATACTACACAAGGGGTTTTATTAATTAAAAATATTAGCATCATCATGATTTTGGCAGGATATCCAGGTATTTGACTATGCTATCCACTTTCGTTTAAATATTTTATTTGTATACATTTAGGTAGTTTAGGGCATACAAAATCTATATTATTCACTGGAAAAAGCAGTAAAACCGCTCATAAATTCAAAATCTTTTGTTGAGACACTTCTAGGAACAAAGAAAAAGGAACCTTGACTCGATAGTAAAGAAAACTATTTAATTTTGAAGTATTTACTTTATCTCTGTTTCTTTAAGGACCTTGTAAAAAATTCCGTAGTTCAGAAATTATTAAAAATTATGAATGTTGAAACACAATATTAAAACTAGAATTTCTATACCCTTGCAGGGTATTATAGTCTTGCAATGATAATTGCAACGCAGTGAAGAAGTCATCTCATCCCCATATATTCTTGATCAGCATCACCAGTCGAGTCGACCTAGCCTTGTCTGTCTGTCGGTTTATATGCAAACTAGCTATAGAGCTGAAACTTTCAGAATAGTCTTATATCTATTGCAAGCAATCGGACTACCATTCGAATAAAACATTTTACATTATACATACTCCTTTTAAATAATAAGATCAGATAAAATCGGCCAACTATATCTGATAGCTACCATATAATAATATATGCGAAACAGGGTGTTTCGTGTAATTAATTCTCTTAGTATTAAAATCATCTTCGGCTCCGCCCGAATTTAGCTTTTCTTACTTGTTTGTTATACAAATTATCGTATTAATTATATAACAGTCATAAGGATATCTTATATATATACTATATATATATAACAGCCATAATATATAGTGGTCCGTTCCGACTTGGGTGTTAATGCTGATCAAGAACGGCATTGTAAACTTCTGACTAAAATCCCGACCTTAGCAAACGCATCATGATTCAAACACACAAACTAGCTCGCCAAAGCCCAGCTAATCTCTGTGAAGATCAAGGTAATGCCATGAGGACAGATTCATAATGATTCTACAGCTACAAAAGGTTAACAATGGTGTACATACTCATCCTCCACATACATATTTCCACATTTCCCACAATCAAATCAATGTTGCTTAATTTTTTCAATGTATAGATTTATTTGTTAATGTTTCTTCTCTAATTTTTGCCTTCCAATTGTTTGCGTTGGTGTGTAAAAAATAAAACAATCATAATCATAATAAACGTTAAAACAAATTGTACTGCCTAGATACGCGTAGTGCCGAATGATAGACAAAGTTTCATGTTATTGCTTCGTCGAAATAAAGTGATCCATTATGGGGTGAAAATAGAAATATTACAGGTGTCCGCCAGTTTCAGTTAATAATGAAATAGCTCGGCTCCATGCTGTATTTTGCAGTTGCTTTTGGTGGCCCTCATAGTGGTTCGTTTGGATTGGATTGGGCTGGCCCGAGAGGCCATGTCCAGACGCCTAAGACTGGCTAAACTAAGTTAATTTTCTCATTTTACTGTTTGTTAATCTTTAAAAACTATTTTATAAAGTTTAGTTCAGATTTGTGGTTTGCTCCTCCTGCCTCGAGGATGTTCGGCTGCTGGTTTGCTTGGTTGGTGGAACTGGGGACTCCTCTACTTCTTGTCGGCGCCCGGATTGGACTGTGTAGAGTATGAATATTGAGACCAATAATGATTGGTGGCACCGCCATCATTATTGCCAGCGACGCCGCCTCCTACATTGACGCTGGCCCCGCCACTGGCATTACCGGCCGCTGCTCCGCCCGCGCCCTGCTGCTGCTGCGGGAAGGAAGGTGGGTGGGTGAGCATGTTGCGTTAAAAATGCTGCTGCTGCCAATTCCTCTTACCTGCCACCAGGACATCCACTGCTGTTGCTGCTGCTGCGGATCGGCGCTCTGCCAGGCCTGCTGTTGCTGTTGTTGTTGGTTGCCATAGCCTGCTATTGGGTACAAAAAAAGGCACAGTTTAATTACGAGGACTGCATCCTAGATTTTATAAGTACTTGCCAGCCATTTGATTATATCCCCCCCAATATTGTTGTTGCTGGCCCGCGGCCTGTTGCTGATGCTGCTGTGGGTACTGTTGTGACTGCTGCTGCTGCTGCGTCTGCCAGACACCAGTTTGTTGATGCTGCGGCGCCTGCTGCTGGTGCTGCGTGTACGTGCTCCACTTACCGCTGAGGGAGGCCTGGAGGGAAAAGATTTGTTTAGGTTTTGAAGAGTGGCTTCCACCTGTCGTTCCCTTACCTTGCCTCCGCCGGGTGCTCCACCCGCCTGCTGCTGCTTGTACTGATCGTAGCCACCACCACCACCGGCAGCCGAGTTATTGCCGTACTTGGGCAGCGATTGACCAGCTGACCGCTCATAGCCACCGCGACTATCTTCTTTGGTGTCGCGGTGGCCAGGCCGAAAATCCCGTTGTTGGTGAGTTCCGCCGCCCGAGCGATAGCTGCTGCTCTGGCTACTGCCCCGATTCCTGTCGTTGCTGCCCATCCGACTGCGATCATTGCCGCGGTCTCGATCGCGATAGTCCCGTGAGCTTCCATAGGCGCGATCGTCGTAGCCACTCCTGTTGCGGTTGTTCTGCATCCAGTTTTGCTGGCCGCCGCCACCACCGCCGCTGCTGCCGGCATAGCCGCGATTGCGATTGTCGTAGCCACGACTGCCGCCGCCGCCACCTCCACCGCCACCGCCTCCTCCTCCGTAGCCGCGATCGTCGTAGCCGCTCCTGCGACTGTTCTGCATCCAATTCTGATGCCCACCACCGCTGCTGCCGCTGTAGCTTCGCCGGTTGTCGTATCCTCGACTGCCGCCGCCTCCACCTCCACTGTTGCTGGAGTAGCTACCGCCGCCGCCGCCGCTGCCGCCACCTCCTCCTCCACGCCTGGCATCGCTCCACCTGCTCTCGTGCCTCTGGCCGCCATAATCACGTCGACGGTCATCGTTGTAGCGATTCCGGTTGCGATCATCCCGACGGTAATTGTCCCGGCCGCCCCGAGATCGCTTGTCCCTGGATCTCTCCGCATCGATGGCCTTCTTGCCCTTCTCGTTGTACTTCTTGACCTCGCTCTTGGCCTCGTCTCCGGTCAGCTCCGTGTAGTTTATGTCATCGAACCAGCCAAACTCCAGCGAGGGCAATGTGAAATTGGCTGGAAAAAGAGTGCGCGTATACGTCATGAATATGGGCAGCAGTGCCAGGTGAGAATCTTTACACATTAGATATTATATAGAGAGTAGAGGACGGGGGAGGGTCAGGACAAGGGAACGGCAACTGGGAACGGCAGGAAAGAGGCTAAACTAGAGCCAACTTGAGTCATTAGTGAAGCTGAAGGCCTTCAAAAATAGTTAATGGGATCCACAGATCATCATCAGAACGCCCCAGTTGCCGTATGGAGGGGAAGTGACTCGGCAGGGACTTTATAGATATATTTTTTTAATGGATAATGGAAATAATAATCATAAAATTATGAGATATTATTTAAAAGGCTTACAGTTACAATTACGTACAGATACATACATAAAGTGCAGCTGCTTACAAACTAAATATACTTTACAGAACGTTTCATAGATTCTCTTTTTTTTTTGTTACATTGAATGCCTCCTTATTATTTAGTATCAGGTAGGTATAGAATATAAGCTTAACGATCGTACAATATTCTGGATATTTTTCTTTTTTCGTTGCTTTTGTTTGTGTGGTGGACAATATTTACCTCGTAAGTTATTAATTGTTGACTCTTTAACTGTAAAAGCATTTCCCTTTTCCTCTTTTTCGGCGATGCGACGCTTTAACTCATCTTCGCTGGGTATGCACACAACCGCAATGCGCTTAAAGTCGTTGAAACCCTTCATTTTACGTCGCTGGGCCGAGGCATACACATTGGTCTACAAGAATACAGTTGATCGGTTGGTTGGTTGGTTGGTTGTTGGTTGTTGGTGGGTTGTTGGGTTGATTTGGGTTGAGATATTGTTGTGGTCAGCCAGTTGTAGTTTGGTTGGGTTGTTGTAGTTAGGGATATATAGTAGTCGGTGATCGGATAGATAGCAAGCCACTTTGAGAAACACGTTGATGATTCGTTCGATTCGATTCGGTTCTTCGTCGCTCGCCTCTACACAGCACGGGCTCTGGCGCTTACAAGCTAACACATACCTGGTTCCATCTGGTGGCACACCCGCTCGCACATGGCAATCGCAGCACCCCGGAAAGGGGTGCGTGTGTGCACACCAGCACATAATACCTATAGGAGTGACTCCCAACAACAGTTGACTTAAAAGTTTCTTTTTGTTTTTTGTTTTTTGCATAAGGATAATATATAGAGTTATGTATACAGTGAGGGAAATAGTTGTCGTGGCTGGCTGTGCCGTGGGCTGTTGGCTGTGGGAAGCAGCATCGCATAGCTCTCTCTGTAGATACACATACATTATATATGAGATATATATTTGGCATTTAGAGAGAGATAGAGAGGTAGAGATAGTAGGTACTAATACGTAGTATATGTGATTAGATTGTCGATCGGATTGGTTTTTGTCTACTTACAGTGGCTTCCATGCCGCTCGCTCCTTCTCCTCATCCTCACTTCACTCACTCATCTTTCTCCAATGCCATTTCCCTTCCTCTTACCCCCGCCCCCCTCTCAACTGACCCGTCAACTGTTGCACACACACCTGCTGCACCCATATAACTTAAGCTAACTCATACTTACTGCCTCAAACTTAAGCACTCTAATTATCGGATCGACTTACAGCTAGGACATACCTGCCCGACGGTTGGCGCCCCTCTGGGGGGACACTTGGGATCTCTAGCGAGGGCGAGCAATGAGCAACAACTTAATGCAGTCTCAAATGTACAAAAACGAACAAAAAAAAAGTAGATATATGTTGTAGAACCATCCCCGCGTTGGGATTCGGGGCCCCATTGTGGTGGCCGGGCGAAAGAGTCATCATCAACGTAAAATTCTCGCTTGTTTCGTTTGGTGTTTGCTTGGTTATCGTTCGTTCATAGTGTTATCTTGTGTGTGTGTGTGTGTGTGGTGTGTGTTTTGTTTCGCATGTATGTGTTGTGGGTCATTTGTTTATGTTTTACCTGATCAAGTATGAAATTGCGACGCCGCTTCATGGCAATATCTTCCAGAGCGGCCAGGCTGTTTAGGCATGTCTCATACACCTTTTCCCAGCGTCCTTTGTGCACCGTTTTGCGAGAGGCACCATCGATCTGCAGGAGAGATACAGGACATTTTAGGCAACAGTTCAATTAAAGACACTAGAAGTACTAAGACCCCGAACGCCATACGATTTTATGCAAACGCATTTTTCGCTTAGGCTGTATCAATGCAGCCTATTCCGTATGTACACACGCACTCACAGTCGTCGCTGTATACGGTTGCAATGGAGACTGAGAGAGTGAGCGGCTACAGAGAGCGCTCTCCATGGCATAACTATAGTAGGTAGCCTCATCAGCTCCGATGAAGATTCTAAATATATTCAGAGACATGCGCTAGATAGAAATAGCAGGCAAACGACAGCACAAATAGAGTCCTCAAAAGAGGGCAGTTCTCTCGACGAGGCTTCTACAGTTATGCCATGCTCTCAGCTTTGTGAGAGAGCTCGTCCAAAAAATAAAAAATTGGCTCGCATATTGCAAATCAAATGTATGGTCGTTACTCATTTTAGTACTTCTAGTGTCTTTGGTTCAATCTCTCCCAACTTACCGTCATCTTGGCTATGAACGCATCGGGGCCAATCACCTCGTAGCGCTTGTCCACATTCTCCGCCAAATGCTTGAGAGTCCAGTGGGTCTTGCCAGCGCCTGGCAAGCCAACCAATAGAATGACCTCGCACTCTTTGCGCGAGCCAGAGCGTTGGGGACCTGGCCGCAGCTGTTCGGTTGGCACAAGGCCCACCAGCACATAGCCCTCCAACAAAGCAGCCGTTTCCCTGGGCTCGGGCACAACGTCCTCGTATTCATCTTCCTCGGTCTGGGACTTCTTGTCCTTCTCGGACTCAACCTTTTCGGCATCCTCATCGGTTTTGGGGCGCTTGTTGGGTGACGGGCCATCCTCGTCCTCCTCTTCCTCATTGCCAGCCGACGACGGCTTCTGCTCCTCCGCTGGCTTTTCGTCGTTGACCTTTTCTGCGCTAGCATTGCCATTGGCAACAGCTTCGGCCTCGCCAGAGACTCCGTCAGTAGATGCTTCAACTGGAAACAGACAAGTATTAAAATAAATAAACACTTTCACTTAGGAATTTCTACTTTACCAGCTTCAGAGGCTTCAGTAGCTTCGGGACTCGGTTTGGCAGCCTCGGCATCAGCATCAGCATCAGCCTCTGTCGCAGCCTTGTCTTCGGCAGCTGTTTCAGCCTTCGGCGCGGTCTCCTCAGCTTCTTTGGCTTTCTCCGAATTATCGCCTTCCTCCGCCTGCTCCGATATGGTCTTGCCATCTTCTTCATCCTTTTTCTCCAACTCATCGTCGTCGGCGGTAGCCTCGTCTAGGACCTTCCACTTCTCGCCATCGTTATCGTCCTTGTCATCGTCTTTGTCGTCTTCCTTGCGTGGCTTGCGGCGCTTGCGGATCGGCCGCTCGGCATTCACAAGCAGCTGCTCGGTATCCGAGAAGTTCACCGAGTACTCGTAGCCCTTGGTCACAATGTGGGGAAAGAGAGCTCCCTCCTCGCCCAAGACGCTCTTCTCAAACTCAAACGCAACGCCCAGATCCTCGCCGTTCAGGGTGTACTTAATGGTGCATGGCTCACTCTCCAAGTCCAAGTAGCAACCAATTACATCATCCAGCCTGTATGGCTTGCCGTAGTCCGAAAACTCACCTTGATTCGCCTTGCGTCCGGTTTCGCAGTAGCCAAAGGAATGTTCAGCCTCACCCAGCAGCAGCGTGCTCTGGGGCAAGGAGAAGCCAACCCGAAAGCCCCGCACATGCGGTTCATCCCGAAAGTAGTGTGAGTTCTCCGGTTGTACCTCCTCCGCCAGGCGAACCTCGTAGCACACCTTGCCCTCGCGCACTCCGAAGTTGGAGCGAGCTCCGGACCAAATCAGCGAATAAATCTCAGCAGAAAGAGGTTTGGCCGAGGCAAACGTTGTCGAATCGATGCGAAGGTGCAAATCGGAATCCACTAAAAAAGATACATTTGTTTTGAGCATATTAAGTTGAAAAATAATATAAATTAAAAATTATTTATAAAAAGTAAACTAAGCTAGAAACAACCTGATTTAAGTTCATACAAAAATCCATCATAATCCATGATTTGAGTCTACCACTTCACATTTCTTAGGGAAATTTAGCCTTTTCAGCTGCTTTCCGACTAAACTAAAGGATTTTCCAAACAGCAATAGGAGAAAAGTTAAAAAATAGAAGTAGGTTATAAATTAAGGTTAAGTAGACCTTAAGGTATCGAGTGAAAGAAGCGATTTCGAGAAAAACGCATAAAAAAACAAGTAAAGAAGAAAGCTGCATTGAATGTGCTCGACTGTGAAATACCCGGTACCGAAATCTTTCAGCAGAAAGTTTAGAGACAGATCCGTTTTGCATTGGCCTCAAGCGTACGTCTTATTAAGAACTTCCTAGAAGATTACTCCAATCGACTTCAATAACAAAATAACGCAGAAAAACAACAATTTATTTGTATCACCCTGGTTTAAAACCACAGTTCGAAACTCGAATAACCATCTGGGCGAATCTGAGTGCGAGTGCGAGCGGGACGACTATAGAAAACTGTACTGGGTAATACTTTCTAAGTTTGTCATCAGATTTTTCTCAAATTTGAGATTAAGTTCAAACAAACATTTGAATTTAATATCTTATTTTCTTTTAGTAATTCAGATTCCAACTACACTAGTTGAGTTATTAGTTTTGAATACTTTCCTGGGCCGAAAGTGGGCGTAATTAAATTTTTAAGCGGACCTTATCTGCGTGCAACAGATAATGTGGTCACAAAAAGCTCTAGCTCTAATAGTCTTTGAGATTTCTTATTTCTTTCTGACACAGCTAAATCGACTTGGCTGGTGATGATGATCAAAAACATATATGTATGCTTAATGCGGTCGGAGATGGCTTCTATTGCCAGTTACATACATTATTATATATTATTATATCCGGAGTATAAAGGGTTTCCAAAAAACGCTAAGAAAACAAAATAATCACTTTAAATGTCTATAACTTAGAAATCGGAATTGAAATTTATTTTTATTTTTTAGAAAACCAACGTAGATCATTCTAAATTTCTAAGGTGTCATAACCACTTAATGCATTACAAACTGCAGATCAAAGTAACAAACAATGCCCTGCTAGAGTATGGAACTAAACATACTATAGTTTCCATTGCGTACTTGAGAGAATTCAATTTAATTTCTGTTTGCCCCTATTTTTTTTATTTTAATGAAACAATCCCACTGATGATAAACGTTTTCGTCGGCTTTAGTCATTCAGTGGTGTACTCATTTTATGTGAAATATTAAAGTATGTATACAATTTTGTTCAACATTTTCATTTGCAGTTAGCTGCAGAATATATGTTTTTGAGGGAAAAGTTCCCACGCTTCACGTTTCTTAGAGTTTTAACACATATTTTGTTTTTCTAGTAGTAATAATTATTAATAAATAGAGTTAAGAACATATTAGGAATTATATGTTCCCAACACATACCAAAATTCTAAAAGATTTTAAAAAATGTAACCTATATATTTAACCTGGGGATCCAGGTATTTCTGTGCTTGGAAATCTGCATTTTGAGGATTCGAATTTGAAAATAAAGGTTAGGGCGGGAAAACTCATATTTTTCAAGAGAATTGTTTTATTTACTAAAATGTAGTAAATTTAATAACCTGAGATCATATTAAAGTGCGACACCCAAAGATATACATATGTATGTATTTACTTGTTATTGTAACGAGATTTTATATATATTGTTTGTAATTAGTATTAAAGTTTGTAATTAGTATTAAATAATGTGAGAAATACATTCCAAAGGTATACTTACACCAGCTCAGTCCCACTTTGTTCTCCTCAATGGTGGGTTCATCCTCGGGCACGGTGCGCTCCTCGGCTACCGCCTTGGTGTCGCGTTTGTCGCCCACACTGCTACGATGCTTGGGAGAGCGGGATCCACTGCGGGAACGAGAGCGCGAACGACTGTGCGAACGCTTGCGTCGCTCTTGAGGCTGCTCCTCTGTCTTGGCAACAGCTGTATCCGCTTCTTCGGGCGTCTTTTCGGCAGCGGACTCATCGTCAACGTCCATTTTCTGACTGTCTCCATTTTCCTGTGGCTCGCCAGCGGCCTTCACAGCCGTATCTTCCTCGTTGTGACCGTCCGGTTTATCCTCCGGCTCCTCTTCGGTGGCAGCATCCTTGACTTCTTCCATCGGTTCATCGATATCTTGCTGTATCTCGGCTGCGACTGGAGCTTCGTCCCTTTCGACGGCGTCCTCTGTTACTGTCTTTTCATCAGATTCTTCAGCCTGAGGCTGCGGCTCCTCATTTCCTGCCTCGGCATCCGATGTGTCCTCCACTTCCTGCTCTGGTTCGACTTCAGTAATTGGCTCTGGTTCCGGCTCCGACTGCGGTTCAGGCTCGGCTTCTGGCGCAGATTGCTCCCCGTGGTCCGGCTGCTCCTCCTCTTCTAGGGTGTCGAGCACAGGCTCAACAGCGACCGGAGCAGCTGCCACCGGCGACGGTGAGCGGGACATTGAGCGCGTGCGACGCGCGCGTCGGCTTGGTGTGACCGGAGCGCCATCTGCCGGAGGAAAGCGGCGATCGAGGAAAAAAAGGGCAAGAATGCAAAATGCAGAATGCGGAAAATGTAATAACTCGGCATTATATAAGGAAATCTTACAACTAATTCACGCTGAGCCACACGCACACACAGGCATTCCTCAATCGCAGCGCAATCGAAAGCGGCAAGCCGCACGCACACACATACACGAGCTCAGGCACACGCAAACAAATGACGCATACACACAAACTCACCTCCATCGCCGGCTCCACCTTCCACATGGGCCCGCAAGCGCTCGATAAGCACGGCTTTGACTCCCTTGGTGTCCAGACCGCGCGACTGGAGCTCGTTGCGCAAGTCCACCACCTTCATCTTCTCCAGCTTGGCCACATCCATTTTTCCGCTTCAGCTTTGGATTGGCGGCAGAAACACGCACACTCACTCACACCAACGCACCACAGAAAAGCTGGCGGTGCGAAAAAAGAATAGGGGAAAAATACCAAAGAAGGGTGGAACGCAAAGGGCAGCCCGCAATGTCTGTATGTTTTCTAGCACCGTGCACGCGCGAATTAAATGCACTCCTTGATTTTCACTTTTACATTCGCAATTTGTTGCGAATAAATAAATGGTTCCTGAAAAATTATACGACGCGTTGAAGTGAAGTTGGCTGCGATTAGAGGTCAGTGTGACCGCGGATTTATCGATAAAAAATACTTTCCGGCCCACCAAAAAATACCATAATTTAAAATTTCAGTTTTTAGAAATACCATAAAAATACCAAAAATGAAATTTTATTTAGCTGCTTATTTATTTTTTGTTTATTTTATTTCCCCATTACCTAAGAGTAAATAAAAACATTAAGTAATTTCAATGTTTTACAAATCTCACTTTCAATTCGTTGGATCAGCTGCCAGATTTGGATGTGAGGTGGTCCATCGTATCGTTTGGAAGGAAATACTATGTTCTACTGCGGCAGCCACCAGTAGAATTCAGCTTTCCGCGATATGCAATGTATATTTGTTTGTGTTTGTGTAAAAAGATCAAACATCGATGTTTTATCTTTTAAGCTAGGTACGCAGCAGAGATAAAATTTAACAACTCCATGAGTGCGAGAGGGATGCATATACTTTTTTCGATAGGCTTCTTAGCAAGCCTGTACGCAGCAGAGCTAAGAAAAATACTGGAAAATACTCCGATAANTTTCCGACAGGGGACTATCGAAAGAATAAAAAATTTAAACTTTCGACGACCTCCTTGCTAAATGGACCAAACCCGACCAAAGCAAAGCCATATTCATCAATTTTTCAGTGCATAACAAATAAAATTGATTAATTATATTAAAGCGGAGCCTTTATTCTGTGATTTGACCAACAAAAAGTATTCTATAAATAAAGAAAC
>JAEIIU010055654.1:69041-93010 GCA_018874675.1 Drosophila baimaii | reverse complement strand
AGAACACGCGTTCTGAAATCAATCTAAATATTCTTGATTTATTCGAGATTCCGTTTTTTCTGTGTAGAAAAGAAAATAAACTAAACACCGAAAAGATAATGAAATAAATGAAAACCGAAATAAATGCCAGTCTTTGGGTACTTCAGTTGCGGTTTATTTTGCAAAAACAAAGCTTCTTTGGTTAAATTTCTCAGTTACAAACACATTTCTAGCACATTTTGATTGCCAATTAAAGGCTCATGTCGGAGGGTTAAACAACAATGAATTCCAATGCCTTTGACTACCAGAAGCTAAACCAATTTCCGCCTATCTTTAACCCATTGGCGACATCATTTGCAAGTCGTTGTGTCTCTTCCCTTTCACTCTTCCCCCTTACCCCGTTCACCTCTCAAAACCCATTATCATATTGTAATGCCGGGTGAGTTCTCAACGGATGTCGACATGTCCTTGGGGTCGCATTTTCGTCGCCTTGTGCCACGGCCATTGTTCGATTAATTGCTTCAGTATCCCCCATTATGCAATGCCATGGCTCTCACTAATTTACATGTTCTGCTTACCACCCTAACCCCCTTTCTCCCACTCTTTTTTGCAGGTACGACTACGAGACTTTACTGCAAAATTCCACTTTCTGCCTGGTGCCACGCGGACGTCGTTTGGGTTCCTTTAGGTAAGCACAAACACCAGCAGCAGCAGCAGCAGTAGCAGCAGCCCATAAAAAATGGTTGAAAAACATAAAAAGAAAAAAACAATTTTCATTTTACATTTCACAATTCCATTTTTTCATTCTTTTATTATATTTTTCTTATATTTTTTTTGTTGCAGATTCCTCGAAGCCCTGCAGGCTGGCTGCATTCCCGTGCTATTGTCCAACGCCTGGGTGTTGCCATTTGAATCGAAAATCGATTGGAAGCAGGCCGCCATTTGGGCCGATGAGCGCCTCCTGCTGCAGGTGAGAGCACCGGGGGCACCAACATACATACGTCCATTTATAGTATTGATATCTATAGGTGGGATATGGCTTCCACATATATGTATGTATATATATATATATATATACACACAGATATATATGTATATGAAATATTGAACAGGACTGTGTAACAGTTTGTGTGCCACTTTCGGAGTCGTTTGGCCAAAGCGATTTCATTTGGTTGTCTAAAAAGAGAAAACTTTCCATTGTTTATGTTGACGGGGAAGTACTTTTTTCGGGTTGGGTAACCCACATAAATACACCAACGCTGCACGCTGTCACTTTGCCGTGTCGCCTATATTTGTTGCACTTTTTATTGGCCAGCCAAAGTCCATTTGCCATTGATGAATATGCTGCCAAGACTTTCAGATTTGTGCACCTGCGCTGCTAGCCAGCTAGCTCAGGTGTCCGCCTGGCATGTCCTTGGCCTGCAAGAAACTGGAAGAGAAATTAATTGTAAGGACCAGAAAAAAGCCAGTCTAACTTGATTGATTTCCAAGGATAATATTTCTAGTAGTAATAAAAGTTAGTGCAGTAAATTGAAACTGCAGGCTCTTGTTTGAGTTCAAAATGCAAAGAAAAAA
The DNA here is from genome assembly GCA_018874675.1 of Drosophila baimaii. NCBI lineage: Eukaryota > Metazoa > Arthropoda > Insecta > Diptera > Drosophilidae > Drosophila > Drosophila baimaii. The sequence continues at coordinate 91,456 of JAEIIU010055654.1, read as the reverse complement.
CATAAGTAACAAGAGAAATTCATATTTTAAGGTAGCCAAAACCAGCTGTTGCACTTTATTCTTTGCTTACTCGAAGGAGACCAAGACAGAAGTCTCTTAAAATCCCACTCAAGGCTTTGGCCCTTCCATTAGGATTGTCCACATTTTTGCGCTTAACCCTCTGTTGGCCTCTGTTTGCGCCGAAGATTTGCCAATCAGAGCCAGGTGAGTGGTTCGCAACTGTTTGTCCAAGTGTCCGCACCTTTTCGTGTTCCTCTGCAGCGAAAGCTGTTTGACACTCCTTCTGGGGGCCGATGCGTCGTCCTGCTTCAGTTGTTTGCCTGCCTGCCAGTGTCCTTTTTCTTCACGCTCTTGCGCCTTCTGCTTCTGCTAGTGCAGAGAGAGAAAAAAGTATTGAAAATGCTTTTCAATTTGCTGGAAATAATTTCAAGAGACTAGTGCCAGTTTTATTTATTTTAATGTCAAGACACCTTTATTGATAGTGCAAAAAATCCTAGAGATTTTCAAGGCCTTCCTTAAAGTCTCCCTGTGTCTTTTCTGTTACTGTCGCACTTCATTCGCGACAAAGTCTTGGCGCCATGTTTGCCAATTGCCCTGCCCTTGCCATTTTTCTTCTCCTTCTCTCCGCCTCAGATCCTTCTCCGGCACGACCTCGTCCTCTTTTCCCGCACTTGCACTTGCACTTCCTGTTCCCCATTCCCCGTCCATTGGCATGTTTGCCTTTGTAGTTTATTGGCAGGAAATGCAATTAATTAAGTTAACTTGAGCAGGAAACTTGAGCATGGACTCCAAACTCAACTCGAGTTGGGTCGAGTCGCCTGGCTGGGCAAACTCTTTAAACTGTTTGGATTTAGTGGGCCGTCTGCCCCGGCTCCTGTTCGGAGTCTTGCTGCTTCTGGAGTCCTGCAATTATGATGGATGGCACCCGTGGGTGGCTGCAATCCTTTAACCAATTAAGTTGTGCATTGTAAATTAATGCGCATTGTGGCTCAGCTGGGGCGGGATGAGCTGCATCTATTAAGCTGGGATTACGTATACGCCAGGTATAACCATTACTTACCTCTCTCTCTCTCTCTTCTCTTCTCTTTCCTTCTGTCTCCTTTTACCACCCTATATAGGTGCCCGACATCGTGCGCTCTATATCGCCGGAACGCATCTTCGCCCTCCGCCAGCAGACGCAAGTCCTGTGGGAACGCTACTTCGGTTCCATCGAGAAAATCGTCTTCACAACATTCGAGGTGAGTCTGAGAGTCTCCAGGAGGCCGAGTGTGTCTCTCTGGAGAAGCATTTGCATATGTACAAGCCACGCCACCTATTTGCGGCCGATAACTTGGGTGCCTCGAACTTTTCCGGTGTGGAGGAGGGGGGGAGTGCAGGACGGGATCTGGAGGTCTCTTGAAGTAGCGACTCGAACTTACTTGGCAAGTTGTTGCGGCTTTTGTTGGTTCGCTCAATCGACAAGAAACAAGTAACGAGAATGTTCTTTGCTCTACTTAGCGCCGGCTCCTGGAGGGATTCCCTGGGATATGAGGGATGTGAGGGAACCCGGGTGCTTGGGAACTTGGGAACTTGGTAAATGGAACTATGCAACAACTTGTACTCGTGTCCTGGAGTGCGCACAGTGCGTGTTGTAATTAAGCGAACCGAACTTTATGTTTGCTTGTACTCAGGATGTCCTAGTGTTTACCTAGGAATTACCTTTTGAAAAGGAAAAAAACTGCGACTATAAAAGTTTAGATAGTATTTGTGTTCCTTTACTTTTTTCTTACATATTTTTTTAACTTTTTTGAATCCGGTGAAGGGTGTATAAAAAATGTAACATTATATTAAATATTTAAAATTTCATATGAAATTTCATATCTTAAAGAATTTTTTAGTAGTAAAAGGCTGTCCATATATCATTTGTATGATAATAAATCTATATTTGATGACTTTTAAGCCCTCCCCCCTATGTAATCAAGAGTAATGATTGAACGAATCTTGGCCCCTATATATATAAAAATATATTTTTATATAAATAATATAAATATATAAATATATATATAAATAAATAATGAAATATATTTTTATATAATCTGAATTCCCCTTATGTAAATAGATAATATTCGGATTTATCTTTCCATTTTGTTTTTAAATAGCTTTGATTAGGTCTTAGATTTGGAAATAAATTATTTAATCTTAAACTGTATTTGCCAGCTAGGCATACTTTTCCCACAGACTGTATTTCGGCATTGATTTGCCTAGGAAAACTACAGTCTAAGCCTTTGCAAATGTATCTCCTGGATACTTTTGCTGCTTAAGTAGCAAAACTTCTTCCTTCGTCAGCTATTGAATTTGAATTTGGATCTGTGGGTGGCATGGGGCACACTGTTAGGCGTTACGCCCCAACCGAAAGCTTAAGGGAGGCCAGGGATCTCGAACTGGGACGGGGGACTGCCCATTTGGGGGAGTGTATAAATAAAACACACGCATTCCACATACATATATGCGGAAAACAACAAACAGGGCGACCAACAAAGTTATCTGCACACAAATGGCGAAGCAGAAATTCGCGAATCTCCGCAGGAGAATCGTGGAGAAGCCCGGAGAAAGGGGTGGCGGGGGAAAGGGACACAGATTGGGAGACCCGAAAAGCAAACTAAACCGCCGCCACTGGAGACCACTTTTCAACACTCAAATTGACACACAGGCAGGGAAAGGAGCGGCGACAGGGACAGGGGAAGGGACGTGGAATCGTGTAAGGATGTAGACACATCCACGGAGAGGATGCACGGGCATTCAATTTTGTGTAATCACCAGGGGGAAGAAGCGGCGAATCGGAGGGCGTAATAGGAGTAATGGCCAAGGGGGGAGGATCGGTGGGAGCGGCAGCGGGTCTTGAAAGCTGAAGCTGCCAACAGAAACCGGAGACTCCCACAGTTCGCATCGAGATTCACGTTTGTGGCGAATCTTCTGCCAAACTCGAAACACTGAGATGTGAAATTAAATCTATTTTAATTAAATTTAGAAATGAAAAGGTCAAAGAGAGGCGAAACTACTTTGACAGGTGCCCAGAAGTATGCAATAATATATGCTGCTACTAAAAGGTAATGTGAAAGCTTTCATATGTATGGCCTGAATTTATTTAGACCCTCAATTTTTCCTCAGTGAATACCCACTTTTCTGCGAACATAGTCATGTTAACCCATGACGACCGACAACATGGCAATGTCGCCGTGCCTGTCGCTCTGCTCGTTGACAAAAACCGCAGTCCAATGGAGCGGCTTGGGGAAAATGCAGGAGGGAGCAGGGAGTTGTACAGATTGCGGCTCCATTGCCACGATTTCCCGTTCCATTCCTCCTGCCTTTTCCCCTTCGGAAACACCATTTCCCGCCCTACGCCCAGCTCCTTCTGTAACCTGCGTTTTGGCTAGTAATAATCAATTTGCAGTTACAGCAACCAAAATGTGTGTAACCAAATTAAACACAAATATTTTTCCTTTACCTTGTGATGACGACCAGGACCAACTCGTAGGGGAGTTTGCCGAGCCAATTAACCACTTGGTCCACAATCAACAAAGGACATGCAAAGAAGAGGGGGTTTAGTTTGATTTATGTGTGACGGTCTTGGCCACCTAATTTGCACAGTTCTGTAATTATTATTATTATTGGCAGCAGCCTGCTTGCCTGTTCGTTTAACAACCAGAGTTAATTTGGTTTTGATCGACCTGCAACATAGCAGCACCACCCAATGGTAAAATTTAGTGGTATGTTCAGGTTCAGGTGAAGTAAATAGGAGGGAAATGTGACAGATTTATGGGAAATTCATTAATTAGCAAAGGCCTTTTCACTTTGAATTGTATTTAAGATAACTTAATGGCACTACTCCATCTCCATCAACCGAATAATAAGTGCGGTCTGCCAAAGATATCTCTTAAATAAATTAAAACTCAACTTTATGGTAAGAATATACTTAGATCTTTGCAACGACATATATACAGTTTTATGTTATATATTATAATTAACAAAACGTAATTAACTATGTAAACTACAATATGAATTAATGCTCCTTAATTTAACAACTTAATTGGGGTTTCTTTAATAGTGAGTTCGAGGCTTACATCCTTTTACTTATATTAGGATTATTTTGAATAAGAAAACTTTTCTTCTGAAATTTTGATTATTTTTAGAAGCCTATAAGTTAAATGTTTCTTAATTAAAATTTCATGATATTTAATTAAAAGCTGAACTAAAATAATGTATGCTCTTAAAATAAAAAAAGCCGCATTTATTTAGTAAGCTGTAACATTCCAATTTAATTTATTTAAAACTACCACAAAAAAGCGCAAAAATCCTGGACTTAATATAAAAACTTGATTGGCATTTTTCGGCTCCACTGAGAGCAATTATTGCTGCCTTGATTTCTAGTCCTAGTTGCCATTTTATATCCACTTCCGTACCCCTAACTTGGCTATCACACTTAAAGCGTGCCAATATGATTTTGGTGTGCAGAAAATGTTCCTTTTGGCCTGCATTTTTGTGGCGCACATTTGATTTATGGCTCGCGATTAAAAAGATGAATTGTGGCATTTTCGACAGCAGGGGGGTGAACAGAAAAGGAGGCAGAGATGGAGGTGGAGGTGTAGGAGCAGGGACGCACGGGCATGCCCCCACATGCTGAGGTGTGGCACGTGCATCACGTAATGGCTCTGCGCGCAATCCTTTCTGGCTTATTTGACCCACATTTTGCATATGGCCAAGAATGCAGCTCCACAAGGGTCAACATCATCATGTCTGTCTGTGCCTCCACCCTCTAACTCCCCCTCAACCACCCGCTCTTTGCTGTGGCCTTTAATATGTGAAAAAGTTCCTGAGCTGTGCATTTTTTTTCGAGCCAAATACTTGACGTGTGGATGCCGTTGGTGGGCAGAAAACAATTCCAGAATATTTATAAACAGCATACGAAAATTCCTGCTTCGTTGAGCTAGAGAAATTCCTTTATAATTTGTTTTTATTAATTTTCCACTCTTTTTCCCGCACGACAAGCCTGGAGGCCTCCTCCACCCGCTCGTGGGTTGTGGGTCCTTTTTATCGCAGGCCACTCACGTCTCACTTTTCGGAGTGGAAAGTTCCTAATAATCCTTTAGTCCGGGACACGTATGAATATGAATGGTGGTGGTTGGGGGGCGTCCTTTGGGGGGAATGGGAATCCTTTTCCTTTCGCTTACACTTAAGACCCGTTCATGCAGCAAATTGATTTAGGCATAAACAAGCCCGGAACGCTTTTAACCCTCTGCTCAGCTCTGCTCTGCTACGTAAAAGTGGCAAATAATTTCTGCTGCCTCAACTGTTGTCGGTCTCGTTGGAAATTTTCATCTTTCTGGGCGTTGAACCGCATGTGACCAGCCGGTGTCAGTATTGCATGGGATCCTGTGCTCCTGCTCCTGCTCCTGTGCTAGCCAGCAGCCCTGGTAACTGGTCCATTAAAGTCAACAAACTAACAACAACAGCTGACGGTTTTTGTGGGGTTTTGCTGGTTTTTGGGTTCGAGAGTTTGAGTTTCGGGTTTTTGGGTTTGAGTTTTGGGTTCCCAGGTTAGCCTTTGTTTGTCTCCAACGCCCCTGATGTTGCTTTTGTTGCTGTTGCTGTGCAAGCAAACAGCAAAGGTGAATTTACGGGGGGAACGGAGGGGGTAAAAAACAAATTAAGCAGTTATTTGGGTTGTTAGACGCTTCAGCCAACTTGCCTCCCCTCACACACACACACACACACCCCGATTCGCTCCTGGTTGTTGTGTTTTTCGGCTGACAATACCCTTTGAAATTAGTGAGTGAATGGGATAATTCTTGGCTTCATCAAGTAAGTCATAAAAAGAAAACGGGATAATTAAGTTCTTTGGTTTAGCTTAAACCGAAAAGCCTTTATTACTGGAGGAATCTATTTAATTGAGTCCTGCTAATGAAGTTGTGGGTGAATTAGTATTCAAGTGAAATTTCTAATAGAAAATAGTATTGACTTTTAATTGCATTTATTTGGGAAGTAGAAGTTAATTTATATTTGTTATTTTTGCTTAAAAATATGGTCACACTATAGCATACTTTGTCTAAAGTGACCATCTATATATAAAGAAGAAGCATTTTATTTCAGATTAAAAGATACTTTATTATTTACTACATAAATGTTTTAAGGTTTTCAAATCAGCAACATTTAGACAAAATCTTAAAATCCCTGACCACGAATCATGAATTATTTCACCAGGACATTTCAATTTTCGAACAAAAATCAATTTCTTTTGACAATTTCCCTTGACTATTCGCCAACCCTTTCTGCCAAACTTCACCAATTATTTTAATTAATAAATCAAAATTCGAAGCCAGAGTATAAAACCGCAACGAAACTTTGCAACATCAACTTTGCAACCAAAACTACAGTACAGAAGCAAACCAAGTGCGTAGGCCTCCCCGAATATGTCCTAGGATGAGTGGAAATCGTATGCGGCTGATCCCAAGATTTGCATAATTTTATTGTGTGTTGAACTTTCGACTAACCCATCCGGTGGCGGCCCAATCTGTGCCAGGCCATGCCAGGCCACAGGATCCCCGCAAAAAGGTCACTCAAAGTCCACTTACCGAACTTACAGTCAGACCCCAACCCAACCCACACAGTTGGCCCTCCCAAATCTTTGGGCCTAAGCCCCAAAAGTCCCTCTGTGTGTGTGTGTGTGTGTATGTACGTTTGTATTTTTTGGTCGAATGGATGTGACCGATAAGCGTGTGCCATGCACTTAAGTTGCACAGGGAGAGCGGCAGGAAGCTGGCAAAAGTTCGAAAATGGTCACAGAAAATTCACAAAACAACAAAATAAACCACAATAAGCCGAGTCCTCGGGTTAAACTCGAGATGCTACTCTGCATGCGAGTGTGCACAGGGGGAAAAATGTGGCCAATAATGGATAATCATCGGCAGAGTGTATGTTCTGGCAGTGATTTGCTTTTAATTCCTGATTATTTCTATTACCCACATTGTTATCTTATGTAGATATATTTATCTACTTGGCCACACTGCTGGTTTTACTTAAAATAGTGTGACCAGCTTATACAAATAATTTTATTTGTTTACTTTTAGATGCTGAAAAGTTACAAAATAATCTAAGCACATTTTCAATGACTAGAAAATATTATTGATAGCTTTTTAGGATGTCATTTTAAAATATTAAGTAAAATAATCACATTTTAAACAACTATAATAATACCTTCCTCACATAGTTTTCCTCTGTATCCTCTCAACCCCATTTTATGTTTATTGTATTTTATTTATATTTTTTCGGACGGCAGCCGCTGCGGCTTTGGTTTTGGCTTTCGTGCAACAAAATATGTTGCATACTCGCAGGCAGCTGCCGAAAAAAATCTGCAGCTCTCCTGGCTGTTGTCTCTAGTCTCCCTCTCTCCTTTGTCTCGTCGAGATTTGCATTTCAAAGCACCGGCCACGCCCACTCACCTGGTTAAGAAGCGGGGCGTTGGGCGTGGTGAGGTGGTAGCAGTCTCAGGTAGCATCAGCAGCTAAAAGTGGAGGAGGAAAAACAACTTATTACTTTGACTAATCCTATTATGCGCATGCAAACGTGCGCCAGGGAGAGAAAAAAAAGAAACTTTTCCCAGGCGCACAAACTACTTTGAAGTCAACTGTCTACCTGCCTACGATGGCCCGCCCACATTTCCCCAAGATTTCGCCCCCTTTTCTTTCCCTTTTTTTCTCCCGCCTTCTGCGCACATTCATTCCATTGAATCGTGCACTCACTCAGGCGCCGCTAAGTTGCCTTAGTGGCCGCTCATGCACTGCAAGAAATGGCTGAGCAATAGATAACGCTATTTGCGCCGGTGAAAGGATCTTGCCACTCTCCGCTGCTGTCCTTGTGATGTTAATTCCTTTGGAGTTGGTTTCAAGGTGCAGATGGCACAGTGGGGTTAAAACTCTAAAGTGCAGGAAGATATTTTTATTGTAGAAAATAATGAAGTCCCTCTATAGAATGTTTAACTAGGTAACTTTAAAGTTAACTAAGTTTCTGGGAATAATGTATTAAAGAAGTCTTAATTGTGTGAGAATAGAAAATATAGATAATTAAAAATCTCCGCAATCGTACTATTATTTACTTCCAATTTATCCCAATTTAAGTGCAAGCATTTTAATTGTTGAAACCGCTTTTGGCTGTATATATTTGCACCATTAAAAACTTGAGCTCCAGTTTGCTCGACCTTTCCCCGGGTGATCCAACCTAATTTATTTTCAAGTTGTAAAGTTGCAAAACTTTTTCGTTGACCTCATTCGGTTCTAGCCCATAGTTTTTCACTCCTGTCACCCCACCGCCCCTCGACTCGTTGTAGTTAATTTCTTCCACTTACCTGTCCATTATGGCCCCGGTCCGGGACCCGAGGAGTCCGGAGATAGTGGAAAATGCCACGACAGCATCTCAGGAAGTTTTCTACGCGCAAATCCCTTCGCCTAAGCTGATTTGGCTTCCTCAAAAACCAACACAAATTTCAGCTGGCGGACAAGTTTGTTCATTAATTGATTTTTCTCGCATTTTCTTTCAACGTATATATTTTTTTTTATTTTACCAAAATGCATGTTCTTCTTACAAGGACAATCATAGATTACAGGAGGAGGTTTAAAGTAAAAAAAATTACTTAGGCGACTTAAACTCATAAACATTTAGAATTGAAGTCAATGTTGCACATGAATAGTTCACAACAAGGTGTCTTCCATTTCGGATTATTTTAAACAAATAAAGACTAACATTTAGTTATCTGAAGGATGCAAGGTCACACTGCGTATTACATTTTAAATTAATGTGACCAACGTAATGTTTGACACAAAGTTTACCTAACTTAGAATTTTCTTTTCTCTTTTCAAAATGATATTGGTTTTCCAATAATGTTCAAAGTAATTTACATATATTTATCATTTCAACATATATTCTTTGTTTTTTATTTTAGCAAAATGCATATTCTCTTCACAAGAACAATCATAAATTACAGAGAGTGTGTAAAGTCAAGTGAAAAATCTTACTTAAGCATAGGAAACGCGTAGAGCAATAGAGACATGAAATCACTAAGGGCACTTAAACATGTAACATTAAGAGTTGAACCAAGTTGTGGGTGTTGTACATAATTCACTTGTTGTTTGATATGTGACACTAAGGCGCATCTATCAGATATCAGCTATCATCTGTGTGGCGTGAATGTGCTGCTCGGAGCCTGTGAGTCTGTGAGTCTGTGAGTCTCTGCGGTGAGTGAGGTGAGGTGGAGGTGGTGGTGGTGACTTGGTGACTTGAAGAGGCATCTTCAATCCAATCCAATCCAATCCAATCCGATTCGAGTTACGAGTCCCCGCTGGATCTAGAAGAGCAGGGAGAAGAGACTCCTCACGCCAGTGGAGCTAGCTCCGGAACCGAGGGTAAAGCCCGTGCTGGGTGTGCCGCTGCTGCGATGTCGCGAGACGTGGCTGGAAACGTTAGCACGGACACGGTCGTAGCTGGCAACATCCTGGAATAAAGACACATATCAATTAGCATTCCGGGAAGCCTAGAATTCAGGGAATAGCGTACTGGTCGAGCACGAACTCGAGGTGTCTGCAGTGGCGGCAGATGTCGCAAGTGCCGCACGTGTTGTATATGGACAAGACTCTCACCTCTTTGTCGGCATTGGCCAGCACCGAACGCATCGAGTTGGCCACCGGCCACTTCTTCTTCATCACCAGGTTATTCGGGGGATCGTGGGCAGCGCCGGCATCCACCGACCAGATGATCACGCTGGCACCTCCCAAAACCTTCGATCCGCGCGAGAACTTGAAGGCCAGCTCCTCATCGCCGGCGATGCGAGTCAACTGCCAGCCGGTGAGATTGATCTCCTCGGTGCCCTTGTTGTGCAGCTTAATGAAGCGTCCCTCCACATCGGCCTCGATGATCTCCAGATCGCCCTTGGCCGCCGCATTCACGGAGTACTCCGACACATTGCGATCCTCGCTCTCATCGATCACGGTGCGGCGACGCTTCACGGCACTCGATCCCGAAATTCCGGGCGTTGCGGAGCGGCGTCCGCTGGGCGTAACCCTTCCCGATCGGGAGCTGGTGCTGGCCTGCAAGTGTGTGCCATTCGAGGAGATTCCCGAATCGTTGCCGGAGCGTCCGGGCGACTCGATGTTCAGGCGACGCTCCTCACCGCACAGAAGCTTGTCGTAGGCGGCGATTTCGAGGTCCAAGGACACCTTGATGTCCATCAAGTCGCGGTACTCCTGCAGCTGCTGGGCCATGTCGTCGCGCATGCGCTGCAGCTCGGCCTCCAGCGAGGCGATATACTGGTTGTGGCGCTGGCGCTCAGTGTCCAGAAGGTTCTCCAGCTCCCTGATGCGAGCCTGAAAGAAGAATTATTTGTAAAGATTACAAACGGAGTCCAAAGTTATTATAATGATCCAACTCACATTCAAGCCAGCATTGGTGTTCTCCAGATCCTGCAGCTTGGCATTGAGGCCATCGATCTTGGTACGCATGAGACGAACTTCCTCGGTGGCGTGAGCAGATCCCTGGGCAGCCCTGTTAGCGGCAGCCTTGAGGTTCTGGATCTCCTGATCGTAGAGCAGCTCAACTTCCTCGCGATTGGCGCGCATCTGAGCCTCGTACTGATCGCGCAGTTCCTGGAGCGATTGCTGCAGCTTGGCCTCATACTGGCGCGACAGGCGGCCATCGATCTCGCTGATCTCGATCTGGCGACGAGAGCGGGTCTCGGTAAGCTCCTGGGTGTGCACCTGGTCCTTGAAGGCCAGCTCCTCGCGCAGGCTCTGGTTCTGGTTCTCCAGATCGACGCGGGCCAGTGTCTCGGCCTCCAGCTGCTTGCGAAGATCATCAAGCTGGCGACGCAGGCGGTCGTTCTCCAAGGCCAGTTCCTTGGCCTGATCCTCGAACTTCTTGCGATCGGCCAGAGCCTGATTGTACTTGCCATTGACTTCCGTGTAGCGAGATTCATACAAGCGGGCATTGTTCTCAGCCACGGCAGCCTCCTTGGTCTTCTTGTCAAGTCTGGAATGGGGGAAATTTTTGAAAATTAAAAAAGAGTTTTTTGAATAAGTACTGTGGAAAAGTTGGAAAGATAAAATATCGTTCAAAGTTTATAGATTGTTCAATGTGTTGAAGTAATAAAGGCTTTTTAACTGTTCCTGAAAAACCACTTGAGAATTATAACTAGAAGCATTCAGAAAAGTACAGTTATGCTCTTAATACTAACTGTACTTTCCGCTACTAGAATGTAACCAAGCTAGGCATTTTCAGATTTACTTACAAAGTGACTAATTCACAAATAAATCAATCCTATGACGTTTATCCGCCCAGTGCAATGCCTTTTATCTACATGTGCTCAGTGGATGACGTCACTTATCTATAGCATTTTTTTTTGTTTTCAACTGAGTCACATTTTCGCTCACAGCCCAATCTATTCGCCGCGCTCTCTTTTTATCTCGCAAATGTATTATTCATATTATTTATTTAAATTTCGCTCCGTCGCTTAGGAACTCGTTCAGCGATCCTCCAAATCAAATATTTAAACATTTCGATATTTTTTTGTTTGCCTTGAAATAAGGCGTCACATGCCATTAGCATAAAGTAGCCCGGCTATTTCTGATCACCTCTCCCCCTTCAGGGGTGGCCCCTGCCTTTGATTTATGACCGCTTACCAGTTCAAAGCATACACGATATATGCTTTGCTATTTCGAATTCTATATACTTGAGTTGTTTAAAAAATAACTATGAAAATGTCACAAATAATTCGAGAATATTTTCTCAAATCAATTTGGCGCGTCTCGCGTGGTCGGCACGTTTTAAATTTAAATTTTTTCTATATTTAGTAACAACAATAGCCGTGATTTCTTGTAAGGCATAATTGGCTTTGCATGCTTTGACTTTGAATTAAATGTTTGTTTAAATTGTGGATAGTTTACTGCCTTTTAGGGTGAAATGCTGGTTGCCTTATATATTTCTATAGAGTCTGGACCTCACACATTCCAGTTTCAGCGGTTTTCTTTGCTGCACCCATCCAGTGAATGTAAACATTTTCCCGTGGCTAATCAAGAAAAGTTGTGTAAAAATGGGGGAAATAAAGGCGAAAAACGAAACGGAATCAAGGTTGTTGTTTTGTGTGTGTTTGTTTGTGTTCTAGTTTTCCCTTCCTTTCCCCAAAATTTTTGTGAGCGTGCTGAAGCGCCATTTCTTTTCCCCCCATTCCTTCCGCTGACCCAATTTATGTATGTGTGTTTTTTTGTCAACATAGAGGAATTTCTAAAAAGTGTTTTCGAGGAATGTTGGAATAACTTATGGGCCAACTAACTGCAGTAAACAATGGACGAAATTTAAAGAAGAAATTCATATTTAGTTTATGTCTATGGACTATTGTTTTATATCTTTAAAAATCCAGTGTATTCTGCTGCAATCTTATCGTATCTAAAATCATATTTTGTGGATTGTAAGTATCCAATTTCCTTTGTTGTTACGTTTCGTTACGATATCAACTCGTTTGACACACCTCAAAAAGGCGCTGAAAATTCCAGTTTACCCACCATTTAGACCCCATCGTCTCCTACCATTAACCTCTCTTAACTTCATTATCATCGGAAGGCAAACACAATACAAAAACAACAAACAAAAAAATTCATGGCTATTATGAATTAAAAAAGAGCTTTCGACCATAAATACCTACCAAAAATAAATATTGCCTGATAACGCAAACGACGCGAAACGCCACGGAAATCTCGAAAATGGAAAAACTACACCCGACACATTTGTTTTTCTATAGCCGTGTGTTGACATCACACCAGAAACTGGTATTACATATGGATCTGTAACTGCGTGCCATGACATCATAGTCTTGTAACCTTCATTGAGACTTAAGGCGCTATTTCGGTTCGGTTCGGTTCGGTTGAGTTAAGTTTGGCTGCTCATTAACTGCGGGAACTTGCCATTGGCATTTGCATAAAAATGCCGAGGAGACTTCTGGAAGTGTAAATGCAAAAAATAAACAAGAGCGTTAGGCAGGGAGAGAGCTGGCGAAAGAGCAGAGCAGAGCGGGAGAGGGTTGCCATGTGCGTGGCTTTCGAAATGTGCTTTTTGGCATGACATCACCGGCCGCTCTCGCACGCCCGCCTGCTCCTCTTTTACCTTCCATGTCTCTCTGTCTCTCCATTTACACCTAGCAAAAAATTGAGCGCCAAAATATTGGTTTGAAATTAACTTAAATTCGTTTTGAATTACTTTTATCAATACATTGCTTTTGGTGGAATTTACATAAATAATTTGTTATTTTCTAATGGAATCAAATTCTATATAAAGTCAGGAATATTCCCTAAAATACAAATCTTAAAATTCTGAAGGAGACGAAACTGTACTTCCTATATATTTTCCTATTTACCTAAAATGTTTATATATTTTTAAAAAATCTTTAACTATAACAGCTTATCTTATCCTAAATATCTAATAATCCAAATATAATTTAAAAATGTTTTAAATTCATAAAGAAACCTAAATCCTTCCCATCCCAGTAGAACCACACTATAAACCTCTTTTTTTCGCTCAATGAATTGAGTTCCCTCGACTATACTACCTTTCTTTTCTGCCAGTGTACGCTTTCTGTGGTTAGCCTGTGTGCGCCTATGACATCACTGGCTGATAATACTCCGTTACCATTCACATATTTCCATTCCCCCATACCCATTCCCAATTCAAGACTTGGGCTCCCCGTATTACCTCGGCTTCAGGTCGTCATTCTCCTCCCACAGCCGCTTAATATCGATCTCCAGCTTGGCCTTCTCCTTGGCGGTCTCATCGAGCAGCTTGCGGGCGGCGGCCAGCTCCTTCTCGTAGACAGCCTTCAGATTCGAGGTCTCCCTGTTGACCGTGTCCTGGGCGAGATGCAGCTCCTGGGTAAGGCGGCTATTCTCGTTCTCGAGGTTGCGCATGCGGTCAATGTAGCAGGCAAGACGATCGTTCAGATGCTGCAGCTCCTCTTTCTCTTGGAGGCGAGTGGTCCTGGTGGGAGATGTGGGCGAGGTGGCGCCCACCCGCGACGAGGTGGAGGCGCCACCCACCGGCGTCGAGGTGGAGGCCCGCGAGACGCGTGTGTTGAGTGTGACGCGGCGAGCAGACATTTTTGTGTTGTTTTTTTTTTGCTGTTATATATTTACGATGGTTGTGCGATTTAAGTACGTAATCCCTGATATCTTTTCCGGCGCTGGAGCTATGTATATTTCCTCTAGTGCGTCCGCTTGGCTTGACGGCTGAAAATTGACTGAAACTGTGAGACTTTGCCTCGAACCGAGCGAGCGGCCATCATCGACGAAATTAGTAGTCGTCGTCGGCGTCGTCGTCGGCAGAGGCGGTCATAAAAAAAAATACACCAAAAACAACACACACACACTCGGTCTGGCCGCTCTCTCTCTATTTCTTTTCGCTCTCACCTTTTGGCTTTATTATTATTGTTTTTTCGTTCTCCTTCCCATTCGCATTCGCCGAGGTAGCTGTAGCCGTAGTCTCCTATGTACAGCTGTTTGTATCTCTGGAGCTCCAAATAGAAATCACCTCAAAGGCAGACAATTAATTCAGTTTGCCGGTTTCCCAAAAACTCTTTTTTTCACACGTGAATATTTCTATGAAGAACGTTACTAGCTTCAGGAAATAGGAGCACCAAAAATTTTATTTGTTTGCTAAGAATTATATTTTCTTTAGTCGTTAAACTATTTTCTAAGCCTACTATAAATAACACTATTTCAAACAAGGTGTTAATGTCAAAGTCAGCTTGGATTTATTTTTTAAGACCTGAAGATAGCTATTTCTATACTTTTTTATTATAATTCAGAATTTAAATCCTCATGAAATTAAGATTATAAATAATAATAATAGCTTAGGTTAATATAAGATCCTAACAAGCTAATCTAAACTAAAACACAATTAGGATTTATGAATAGAAATCTGAATTATTTGTAAAACCACAAATTCATATAATTATTAAATGTGGCCTTGATTAAATAACCCTTTGTTTAATATAATAAGTATCATATATTGTTCTTACTCAAGAGCCTCCACTGTAGCTCCATAAGGAATTCCTTGTGATGCATTCCAAATCATCAATGAGTACTTCTATGCTTTGTCCAAGGTTAATGAACGGCAATTGCTATAAAATTAGAGATGGTACAATCAAGGGAAAGGAAATGGATTACATTTGTACATATGGATTGCAGCATGCCTGAAATAAAAAAAAACTACAAACAAAACATGTAACACATTGAGTGAGGATTGCGTTAAAAAAAAAAGATTTTCAATGAACATGTGGTCAAAACTGAGTGGAAATGGCATGAAAATTCCAAATGAAAACTGAATATGAAGTGATAAATAGATACTTCTGTATACTGAATATTTTCTTGAAGATCCAAACAATGAAGCAAGGAGCTGTATTAATATATTTTACTTTATTTAAATAAGAAATGTTTTATTAAGGGTTTTAGCTAGCTTTAAAATATTTACCAAAATATTTAAGCAAAAATTCAATATTTTATAAACAGCCAAAGCCTAATGCTGTAGGATATACATATATCCCACTCAAAATCCTTCGTCTCTCCATAAATTTTATGATTTGTTAGACTCTGGCTGGCCACATAAATTAATGGGCCCTTAATAGTGATTGCGACACATGAAAATCGACCACAATGGGACGACCGCCCACATCATCAATTCCACTCGATTCAGTTAGTTTGGGCCCACATTGCTCTCTCTCTACCCCCCTCTCTCTCTTGGATGCAAAGCCCTGTCAGTTGTCGGGTTTATCGATCAGCCAGCGAGCGGGTCAATTATGGGCCCCAGCAGCAGCGGCTTGTCCAAAATTATGAAATACTGCATGGCAGAAAGGAGGGAGTGGGCGCTATGGGAAAATCAGTGGGGGAGGAAAACTGCTTGGCGCAATGTCCAACTTGTCATAAGTAAAATATTTATTGACATTGACTACTCGGGAAGCAGCAGCGGCAATAACAATAAATAACCAGTTAAAAAGCGGGACTCTTGCGAAGTTCTCTTCTATTTTGCCAAGCTTTCTTTTTTTATAGATAACAAAATTCTGCTCTCTCTCTCTCTCACTCTCTCTCTCCTCTTTTTTGCTAGCATTTATTTGCAAAATGCAAATAGCCGGCAAACAATTTTATTTCTTTATTTTGCCCCCGAGAACCGGAGGAGAACTGAACTGAGAACTGAGAACTGGAGCTTTGCGCTCTCACACGCTGCGAGAAGCTATGTATGTGAACTTGTCATGCAATCTAGAGAAGCCCGTGACGTCACCAGTCGAAATAATAAAAATACAAAGAAAAGCAAAGCAAATAAAACCAGAATATATACATATATATATATATATTGGTATATCTGTATACATAGCACTGACCTCCAAAGGCGTAGCGCTTCTCTGTGACGTCACCAAATTATTTTTAATCATGAACGCCGTCGCGCCGCTTCTTTTGACTTTCAGAATTATAATTATCATTATGATCCGTTTGTGAGCCGTACGCGTCAGCTAATTAGAATTAATTAACGTGCCCAATTGTATGCTCAAAGCGAGCGTTTAAGCCTAACCAGATGTTAAATTGTTATTTCTTTTTTTTTTGCTAATTCAACCTTGTTTGGTTTGAATCTTATTTGGGCTTTTGCTTGTGACGGAAATTCTGTATTCTAGGCGCTGTGTTTTTTAGAGATTACCTCAATTTGTCTCATGATGAATTGCTCGGGATTAAGATTACAAATTGATAAGAATTATTTCAATGGCGAGACGGGAAATTAGCTTTGTGAAATGATTAGTAAGAAAATGTTATAGATTTTTCTCTACTAAGATGTCAAGTTTAAAGTTTAAGGAATATATTTAAAGTGCTTAAGATATTTAATTGCTGGAATTAATAGAATTTATTAATATTATTTAGCCTGATAAGAGTAAAATAAAAAGCCAAAAATTTCCATTTTTAAGGTTTCCCCTTTATTTGTTAAAAACTCTTGAAAAAATAGTCTTAAATTTATAAATTTACCACCAGCAGACTTTCAACTGGCCTCTTTCGTTTTTAAAACATTTTAAAGCTGATTAGTACCAATTATTAATTTATTTACTTAACAAATTAAAGGCTAGCATTCATTGTTAAACGTAATAATTTGTTAGAAGGGCCCTTCTAAAGGGTACAACTTAATCTTCAATTCTTTAAATACCCTATATACTTAATACAAAATGTCACTTTAAGTTGTCAATTTGTACCCCCAAGGTTCCCTTATCATTTCTATAGAGAGGAAGTATCATATTCCCCCAGATTCAAATACAATAAGTATCGATTAACCTTAAATAAAGAACGACGACGACGACAAATAAATAAACACACTTGCCCGCAGGGCTCTTAATTTGAGCAAACTTTCGGAACCAATATTTGTATTGTATTTATTTGCTCTTTGTTACATTTGCGTTTTTGTGTTTTTTTTTTCTCTTTCTTTTTTTCGTGTCTATATCTATATAGAGATATTGCCCTGACTGCGCCTATCGTTGAATAAAACATACACAGATACTGTATAAACTGAAATCAAACAAAATTGAAGTTAGCTTCTTGTTGTTTTTTTGCGCTTCCATTTGGCCCGTCAGAACTTGTTTGTGTCTGTTGAATTTTTTGGTGTATATTTTATTTTTTTTTTTGTTGTTTTACGAATTTGTCAAAGCAGCTTCATAACTTCAGTCAGTATTTGTTGTTGTTGTTGCTGTTGGTTATTTGCGTTTTACGCGACAGCTCCGAAGTTTGCCAACAGTAATGACATCATCGTCAGCTTAAAGTTTGAAGTCATGGCAAATGACGTTATAAGATGAATGAACCAACAGCAAACAGCCAAAAGAGCCCAAAAAAGCCAGAAGAGCCAAGAGCCAAGAGCCGAACGCCAAACGCCCGGCGATTAAGCTGAAGAGGTGCTGAAGGAAAGATTGGAAAATTAAACATAATTGGGGGAAGAGCTTTAAAAAGTTCACCAAGCAATCTTTTGTTTAAATAATTTGTTCAAGCGTTAAAGAGTTTAGCTTTAGGAAATCATAATTCAAAAGCTCTGTTTAATATTTATAAAGTAAAATGAGGTAAAAACAATATATTGTGATAAAAAAAAACTCTTTGAATCGCACTGCACATTTAAGAGGTTTAACTTTCAAAACCATTGAAAATATATATTTTGCTAAGCCTAAAAACAAATCCAAAGAGTTGCGGATTTCACACAAATTCACACGTCATCGGATATATACATATATAAATATATAGTAGAATGAGAACCCCTCTTCTCCGCCGCATTGGAGTGTCGCACTTAATTAACATTGGTCAACAAGTTTAGATCGATAAATTTGTGCAAAAACACGTCTGAAACTCGCGGCTGACAAAGAAAAAAAATAAAAATAAAAAGCAATATAAAATGAATTCAGTTCGGAATTGTTTTAGCAATTTGTTGCTGTTTTCGTTTAATTGTCATAAGCCAAAAACCGCAGAGACTAAAATTGTTTGCGTTTCGCTGAACGTGCTTCTGTTTTTAAATATTTTCCCCAACCCGGGGGGAAATATACATACGATGAATGTTTTTTATTATATTTTACCCAAACAAACACGCACATTTTGTTGTTTTTGAGAGTTTTATGCTTGCTTTATAATTGAGTCGAGGGATTTGTAGTTTGTCTATGGAAATCGGAAGGGGGAAGAGGGAAAGGCGTTGCTGTCAGGCCTTTTAACTTTTTCGTCTTTTATTTATACTTATTTAATTTTGTGCACTTCTCTCTCTCTCTCGTTTAATTTTTAAGCAAAGAAGTTTTAAGACTACATTTTTATCTATATGTGCTTTTCATTTTTGGCATAAGTTAATTTAGTGTTTTTCTTCGACGGAGTTCGTCTTGTTCTTTATGTTTTTCTTATTTTTTAAAGTTTTTTTAATGCTGCAGCAGAACATTTGAGTCTTGAAACTGGGAGTTCTTCCTTTTTTTTTTTTGATGTCACTGAGTGCAAGTTTTGGCCTGGCCAAAAGGAGTACATTTTATGTATGCAGCCGGGAACTTTTAACCCGCTTGCCACGCCCACACATATACATATACACATACATATATATGTGTATACAAATGCAGGAAGTTTCTGGCCCCATGAAGTATGCTAGTAAAAATAGCGGAGGAAAACATGCAAAAAAAAAAGTAACCGACATCTTATTACGCCAAGAAACAGGAAACGAAAACTTTCGCCATGGCGGCGGCTACATCACCAACAGAATTCAA
The DNA here is from genome assembly GCA_018874675.1 of Drosophila baimaii. NCBI lineage: Eukaryota > Metazoa > Arthropoda > Insecta > Diptera > Drosophilidae > Drosophila > Drosophila baimaii. Next base: position 72,147 of record JAEIIU010055654.1, on the reverse strand, counting down.
TTTGTAAACATACTTTTTTTTGCCTTAAGCTGCAGGAGTGTGTATGTCTGTCCAATAGAAACTGATTAGTAAGGAGATACCTTCTTGCTGGAAACTAATTAAAGCCTATAAGTTATTAAGACATTACCCTAAAATAGTAAACTCTGTCTCTTACTGAAATAAATTAGACTTCAAACTAAACTTAATATATATATTCACACCTTTACTTTTGTTACAGTGCCATTCCTAAGCCCTAATCTTATTAGAGAAACAAACATGGTTTTTATGTGTAAATTTTCCCTTTGAAGCTCTTTCACACTTTTGGTATTCCTTTAATCTGTGCTATCTTCCTTTTGCCAGCAACTTCTGGCAAAGAAAAAACCCTTTTCCAAGGGCTTTCAATTAAAATTCCATTAATAGCAGGCTAACAGAAAATAAAAGAAGCCAGGCCAGATCAGGAAAATAAACAGGAAAAGGCATCTTGACTTGCAGGGGCCCAAAAGGCAGCTCTGGCTCTCTGTGACTTGCAATTAATTTAAGCAAATTTGTGCCTGCATACTTGCATATATTGCATATATACATATATATATATATATATATATTTGTGTTTTGGGCGTAAGTTAACTTTTAGGCACCAGCTCTTAATGCAAATTCCAGTCCATGTCAGTTTGTTTTGCGGGGGGCAGGCCTGGCAAACTTTAAATTCCGGCTTTAAGCCTGCATACACACCTGTATTATTTGCCTACATTATCCAGTCTATTGGCTTGTGAGCCTCCAGGAGCAGCAACCTCCAGCTGGCAACTTAATCATTGCTTAAACACACACACACTCATCACACACATACTCTATACATGCGATGCTGATACTGATGCGAACAGGAAATGAAGTTTTGGTTGACTTCCTCTTCCTTCTTGCGGGGCTCCTTAAGTAGTGCCGTAAGCGATTGTTGCCGCTGCTGCTCTGGGTCCTTCTTGTGGTGCTGCCACTGCGATAAGTCTCTCCTGGCTGCCATCCAAATTCCGCCAGATAGAAAAGAAAGCCAGCCAGCCAGCCTGACATGTGTAGCCAAGCAACTGGAAGTACAGTACAGTGGTACTTCTTTAAGCCAAAATATAGCCTCAAGCAAGATGGAATTTAGTGTGTTTATAGAACTATTAATCCTATTTTTACTGATCCCATTTTTAGGGAAGATCTAGGTCTGGCCAAGGAGCCAAAGCTTAGATACCAAAACCAGCTAATTACAAGAACTTCCTTCGTAGGAAGTAGGGATGACCTACTGTCCCTTTATGCGACTGCTGGCAGCTTCAACTCAAAAATTCTCCCTATGCAACATGGATTTAAGCCAATTAAATGCACTTTGTTGGCCAATTAAAATGTGTGGACCAGAGCGGGTGATGGTCCCGTCTGGGCCAGGCCTAAACACACTCGCATGTGTGCGAGTGCGAATTGTGGGTCTGTGCATAATTGAATCGCTCGGCATAGGCTGGATATGTCCCTCCTGCTGATGTAGCTGCCTCTCGCTCTCAATTATCTCCTGGCAGCGCCAACAGCGCGGGATTGACTTAATTATGTCGCAGGCCAACACAAAAACACACGCAGATACTGGGCCATAAGGAGTGGGTGGAGGGGGTGAAGGGTGAGCAAACACGCTTTCCGCGTTAGTTGAGCGTTGATTATGCAAAAAAGGGGGAGCGAAGGGGGGAATTATAATTACAAAATATATAAAGCAGGCACTCGAGACACGTTTGCCAGCCAGACAAGAAGCTCCTCTGCCAGCCAAGGATTCCGGGATCGACAGGCAGGAGCTGCTGCTGCTGCTGCTGGTGCTGCAATCCTAGTTTGGTTTAGTTTCCTCCCGCATCTGCACCTGCAACTTGCAGCTTAACGAGTTAAGGGTTGAGGGTTGCAGATGTGAGGGCTGAATGGGGTGAAAGGGTGATGGATGTAAACAAAAAGATGGCAGAAAAATAAAACTTTCAAATCGCCAACGAAGTTGCCATGCCCTGGCCTTAGCTTTAGCTTATGAATATTGAGAGTAGCAAAAGGATGCAAAAGAAAAGCAGTTTGGTAAGGTCTTTAATGTAGGGTTTATAATGAGGGGCTTGGAAATTATATATATATTTCCTAATTGGATATTATTTAATTTCTTAATCTCTCGACGTTTTGCCTGTATCCATTAAGTACCTCAATTTCCTTGAGTCTTAAAGAAAATGCATGAATATATATATACAAATTAAATGTATTCTTTCTATCTATCCCTTTATTTAAGGTATGAATGATGCTTAAAAGATCCAACTGACTTAATAGGGCTAAGAATAATTGTGTTAACCAGTTACTAGTTAATTTCCTTAGTTCTTTATTAACAATAAAAGCCAGAAGGACACACCTGCTGCCCCAGAGCCCGAAGAACAACTGTCGATCCATAACCTGTAATTGCAAACTATTGTGGGTAGTGCTCCACCCCAAAGACGTCTCATTACGTCTTTAGCACGGATAGTTGAGGGAATACCGCCGGGAGATGATGATTGTCCTGCCCGCATTCAAATTCAACTAACCACACGCACAAAAGCAAGGTGTGCCAGACAGAAATAACACGAATGAACAGAGGCGGCGAGAGAGTTGGTGGTGAACTAGTGGCTCGGTGCCACTTGCATAACACCCTTCGTCATTCGTCCTTCGTCCTCTGCCTTCTGTTTTTTCCTACCTTCTGTCAGGTGCACGTGGCTTGCGCACCTGCACTGGCATAACTCAGCGCGTATACCCCGCCCACTTGGCAGGCCGCCACTAAGCTCTTAGTTGGGGTCAGGCTTTGCAATTATAATTGCATTCAGCTCAAACTCAGACTCAGACTCTGACTCTCTCTTGGTCTCAGTCAAAACAGTGCCAAATGGAAAATGGTGGTGGAGGAGGAGACGACGGAGGCGGAGGCAAGGACTTGGCGAGTTAACCGCGCGCGGTTGGGATGTCTAACTAATTTGGCATGGCATACTTTAAGGCGCCCCTCGCTCACACTTTGAGCGACAAATTAACGTCGCGTTAATGACACGCGATGTTTGCAGCCAGAGCTCTCACCTCCTCCTCCTCCCTTCTCTTTGCTGGGCTTTGTCTAACACTTAGTTAGGGGGGG
>JAEIIU010055654.1:199-69014 GCA_018874675.1 Drosophila baimaii | reverse complement strand
AGGAGGGTCGAGCAGAGGCACTTCCGCATCCGCTCTGCGCAGCGGAAACTGCGGTAACGCCTCGCGCCATGCATATATGCATGAATATGCCCATATACGAGGATACAGTTGAGGTTAGATTAATAGGAATGCAAAGGGGCTTGTTAAAAATACCGTTGGTAAGCTTAAAGTACCTTTAGCTCGAGAGAGGCGCTATAATTCCCAACTGGTTGCAGTCAGATTAAGCTTCAACTTCCCTTATCTCTGGATAGGCGCTATGATTCTCAACTGGTTACAGCCAGGTTCCGTTTTGAAAGTATCCTTGAGTGCCAAAATGCCTTGAACAACCTTTCATTTTTGTGAAGTTTCTGGTCATGTGCTATTAACTTTGAATTTTCTTGTAATATAATAATAATTTAGAAGCTTAAAACATTTTTAGAAATACAAAATTAACACCTATAAAAAGAAGTTCTCTGGTTAATTGATGTAAACTTAATAAAAACATAAGTACGATAGATGTAGTCTTCTTTGTTATAATGACCAATGTTCATATAATACCTGAATACCAGTCGAAGTCCTTTTATGTTACCCCCGTCTGTACTATATCTAAAAGCGTGGGCGAAAACCCATTGGGGGGAAGAAGAGGTCACCATCTGCGCCAAACGGAAAATTAGGCAACAACTGAGGCCCATTGAATTATCACTCTCAGCGGAGGACAAACCGAATAGAAGCCCAGAAATAGATGGGGGTGGTAGTAGGGGTCTCCCTCTCCCCCACACAGGCACAGAGGCCGTCCTTTTTGGAGGGAAAGGACTATTCAAAACGCAATTTGGACTGCTCCTTGAAATGCACTCGAAATTCAGCTTGGCTTGCTGCTGCGCTCCTCGCAGCTCCTCTTCCTGCGCCGTTCTCCGTTCTCCTCTCCTCCCCTCATTAGGCAATCAATTGGCAATCACCACTTGAGCGTATCGACAAGCCATTAAACAAGCGTTAACCGAAGGACTTCCCCTTAATCCTATCCATATCCTTTTGCAGATCATACGCGAACGACTGCCGGATTATCCGGTGCGAAGCAGTCTGGTGTGGAATAGCTCCCCGGGAGCCCTGCTCACGCTGCCCACTTTCGCCGACAGTTCAAGGTTGGTATTGCCATATATCTTGTTATTTAACTCCCGCTCCCTGTATATCCTTGTGTACTAAATATACTCAATCGATTGCAGGTACATGCCGTTTCTATTGAACTCAATGGGCGCTGAGCCGCGACACAACTACACGGCGGTCATCTATGTGCAGATAGGCGCCGCCCTGGGTCCGAATGCGGCGCTCTACAAGCTGGTGAGGACCATCACCAAGAGTCAGTTTGTAGAAAGGGTGAGTAGTCGATAGAAAATGCCTCGTTTTAAACTTATTTTAAATGCATTCTACTCCAAACTCCTTCAGATCCTTGTCCTGTGGGCAGCCGACCGACCGCTGCCGTTGAAGAAGCGCTGGCCCCCCACCAACCACATACCCTTGCATGTGATCTCCTTGGGGGGCAGCACGAGGAGTCAGGGAGCTGGACCCACAAGCCAGACGACTGAGGGACGACCGAGCATATCACAACGATTCCTGCCCTACGACGAGATTCAGACGGACGCCGTGCTGTCCCTGGACGAGGACGCCATACTCAATACGGATGAACTGGACTTTGCCTACACAGTGTGGCGGGATTTTCCCGAACGCATCGTTGGCTATCCGGCTAGAGCGCATTTCTGGGATGATTCCAAGGTGGGTCACCCTCTTAAACCCTTTTCCTAATATCTTTTATATGGTATTTATTCGCGCTTTCAGAATGCGTGGGGTTATACGTCCAAGTGGACGAACTACTATTCGATAGTGCTAACGGGGGCGGCCTTCTACCACCGCTACTACAACTACTTGTACACCAACTGGCTGTCGTTGCTGCTCCTTAAGACTGTACAGCAGTCCTCGAACTGCGAGGACATCCTAATGAACCTGCTGGTCTCGCATGTGACCAGGAAGCCGCCCATCAAAGTGACGCAGCGCAAGGGCTACAAGGATCGGGAGACGGGACGATCGCCCTGGAATGATCCCGATCACTTTATACAGCGTCAGAGCTGCCTGAACACCTTTGCGGCGGTCTTTGGGTGAGTATTTTAGAAGAGGAGGTTATATCTTTGATATAATTAAGGATTTCTTAATTAAACAAAAAATGTTTCTATTTCTTATCTGATCCTTTTAGCTATATGCCGCTGATACGTTCCAATTTGCGCATGGATCCGATGCTGTATCGTGATCCCGTTTCCAATTTGCGCAAGAAATACCGACAGATCGAGCTGGTCGGCAGCTAGCGATATGTGCATCCTGGCAATAGCTACAAGCGCTAAGAGTACTGAATACATATACACCACAACACAACACAACAGACAGGCAAACAAACACCCCACGAACACACACACACCATAAGTTTAGATGAAATGCTGTTTTTTGACGCTGGCCAAGCGACGCAAGAACTATGTTAATTATTATTAGTAGCGAAACGAGAGGAGCGAGGAAACTTAGTTAGGAGCTCCGGCATGGGGCGTGGAGTATGTAAATGTATGTGTATGTGTACATCGATGTAGGCATCCGGCATGTGTATATATACTATATAGACTCTAGATACGATTATGTGAAGTAGCCTAGTTAACTGCAAGCGAAGCAAACGATTTTGCCATCTTTTTTGCTAATTTCCAAAATTAGCTAAACGCGCTAAACGATTTTTCTATATATATATACTATATGTGTGTACGCCTGCATATGTAAATGGATATATACTATATATATATACTACAATATGATGATGTATAGGAACATAAGTAGCCGATTTTTTGTACTGTGTGCGTTGAGTTTTGTATGTGTAAAATGTAAATGTTTGTATGTCCCCCACATGTCGTTGTTGTAACTCTCCGTGTATAGTTAGTGATTTATCCATACATTTTGTGAACGTGAATGTGGACAATGATGGCAAAAGTCGTCTCAGTTTCAGTTGAGGCTCATCGAATTCCGTATTCCAAAATCCTCCGTACTGAATACAATCCGGGTTAACCGTGGCCATTATACCATAGAGAGACGAGCAGGAGCAGGAGGAGCAGCACCGGAACTCCTTCCAGGCCATTCAGCAAAGAAGTGTGCACAAATCCGCAGAGGAGAAGCAATTAACTAATGCTAAGTTTAACGTTTAAGTAGCTTTCCATTTCCAATTTGTTATGTGCAATTATTATTTTGGACAACTCAGCTTTTAGTTCTTAACGTGGCCATTTACCGACGTATCCAACGACGCAAATCAATTACCAATATGCAATCAACTTTTTACTAACCACACAAAGTCGCATATCAGAATAGTGTTGAGATTGAGTCTTTAGCTTAAGCTACAACAAGGAAATTTCTATACACATGCATATACTCGAGCGAAAGTATATATTTCTATATCTATTTTTTACAACAAATATACACCACGATTGCAGATGATTACGGGACACTTTGTTTTATTATTTTGGCTTTGGTTTTTGTCACTTTCTTTTTAGTGTTGTATTGAGTGCAAAGGGCAATAAGAGCTGAAAGCAATAACTATGTTTTAACATATCAAATGGGTTTGGTTGTTGTGCCGAAAAACATTCAATTTCTGTGTATTTTAATAATTCCAGAACCAGTTTGTGGCATTTCTAAATTCAGATTTTAAACATTTATGTTGTGGCCTAAAAGTATGCTATCTTTTAGTATAAAATAAATATTATTTGACGGTCTGAACGTAGGCAATGCTATTAACTTATCTTTGTTCAATATATAAATAGAGGAAAATAGCCTTCAGATTGCTCGTATTTAATGTTTTTTTAGACAAGTTTTTTCTAAGATGCTTGGACTTCCCCAAGCCTCGTTATCCTGAGTCCTGTCATCAAACTGGTTCTTTAAAACCGCAATAAAAAAACACTCAAATGGAATAGCATGATGCCAACTTAGAATGTTGCCCAAACTCTCTCTCTCTATCTCACTCTCTTGAAACTCTTGACTGCCAAACAGCAAAATTGTTTAGCATTTATCAGTCAAATATGCTTATCGGCGATATATATGAATATATACGAATGTGAGCGTGCATGTGCATGTCAGGACATGACTGCGCCATCGAGCAGACAGAGGAGACGGACTGAAGGACATCCAGAGAGACGACAAATGCAATGAAATGTTCCCTATCAGCATGCACATAAATCAAACATTTCAAACAAACATTTTTGCCGTTGACTACGAATAATAATAATCAAAAATGCCAGCTACATATACACACTATATACATATGTATGGATATGCATATTTCGAATGTGTGTGTGGCCCAAGGCGAAGGATGTGCACAACACAAACACACAACAGCAACACCCACTCTGTCACACACGATATGACATCTACATATGTTACGTATACGTATTACGTATACACACAACTGAACGGTTGGTTCAGTGGCAACCGAATGAGATCAAATTTTTGTACAGTGCATTTTATTTTTTGTATCTGCGTGTAAGGGATAATATTTGTATTATAACTCGTATATAATTGTATTTGTGAATTTGTATTTGACACAAACGAGAAACAAGAAAAACAAAAACAAACACAGAAACAGACAATTGCACTTTTTATACAGATTTAATAAAAACAAAGAAAGAAGGTAAACATAATGGAACAACTTAACCAAGACAAAAGCAAAAACGAAAACAAAAACAAACATAACAACTTGACCAAAAATATTCAAAAAGGCTCCTCGATCCCGCCCCGCCCACACACAAACACACACAAATGAACAAACAGACTAACAAAAAATTAAATGGAGAAAAAAAGGCCAAACACAAACATAAAAACGATTGCAAAAAGCCATTAATTAATAACAATAAAGTAATTATTGCAGCCTGCGGAACGGTAATCAAATTTATTGCATTAACATTAACAGGAAGCAGCGCAGAATAAAATAAAAAAGAAACCGACAAACAAAAAAAAAACATACCGCGGAAAGCCAGCCCAATCTTAATGAAATGAGAATAGCATTGAAATACGAATATTGGATGTTGTGATACGATTGAAAATTGCATGTGCTCTCCCATTAATATATACACAGAGGCGATGGGTTACAAGTAACCCACTGCAGGTCCTTGTCCCCTGGAATTCCAGCCACAGCACAGTTTTCCATTTATTTCACTCTCGTGTTATTGGGAGAATTGTGCATAATCAATTATTTTGCCACATTTAACGGGCCAAGCCATGTGCAAAAAAAAAAGCCAAGAGAGCCAAGTGTCCATTCACTTATAATTCCAATGGGTTATTCAATGAAATAAAATGCATTTCCCCGTATTTTTTTTATTCGTTCTGTGCCCATCATATGCAGATTTACGCTTGCCACAAGCGACACTAGGAGTTGGGCGGGAACAGACGAGTGTTACGCTAATGGACTTTTGAGGCGGTGATTTGGGTTGTTACTGAGGACAGTAACCAGACCAGTAAATATGCGAAAGATCTCTTTATCTATTTCCTGCCTATATCAAACTTGCTTCCCAGGATAATTTTGCTTCAAAAGGCCTAAGATAAACGACAATAAAGTGTGAGGGAAATGTGTTTGGTTAAGGATACAAGATACTCCTCCCCTTTCTTATCCCAACTATATACATATATATCGAATATACATATATCATTTTGTAGAACACTACCTACTGGCTATGCTTCAATGAAAACATATCTGAGCTTAAGATTGACTACTCTCGAATAGGTCCATTCACCTCGTCCATCAAATCATGCCCAGATGTCCATTAACTCAATTGGATTAAACCCCGAGAAACCCGCAACTCGTCGTCGCACCTGTCACCCGTCAAATTGTTTTTCCTTGAATTGAATACTGTATATTTTTATTGGCAAATATGAGATGATGATTGGCGTGTGGCTAAAAAAATATACACGTAAATGTAAATGCAAGCCGTTGATGATGAAAATATTTACTTATACTCTCCAGTTTGTTTGTCCACGTTAAAATAATATTTTAAAATTGTACAGAAGCCGGCGAAGAGCAAAGCCCTGTTGAACTGCAAGTAAACTTAAACCAATATATATAGTGAATGTGCTTATAACTATTGCCTAGTAATGATTGTTAAAGCTTAAGGCAAACACACACATACACACAGCAGACATTGGAACACCTCCCTCAGCCACAACCACACCCACACCCACACACACACACATGAATAAATGTAAATTACATAAATAAATCCATGAAAGCGGAAACCTAGTAAGCGTAAACCATAATTTATTGGCAAAAACATCGCAGCAGAAATATTATATATATATATATCTACATATATACATATGTATACGTATATGTATATGAAAAAACAACAAATGTGATTTTTGAATAAAAATTAAACTGAAACTCGATCTTTTTCCCGTTGTTTGCTTCTACTCAATTAAGCTGCTAATGTATTTTCAATTAAACAAGGTGCGAAGGACGCAGGAGGCCCGGCCCTTCGCCTCCCTTCTAAACACATTGCTGACAAAGTTTGCCCAAGGAATTAGCGGCAAACTTTTGGAGCAAGTTGAAAATTTCGTTGCCGGAAAATGCGTCGTCGTGTTGCTGGTCTGCCAACTGGAAGGAAGAATTTCTCCTGCATAGAGTAGGTTGCAAAACCATCCAGAGAGAGCTCTGTGTCTATCTCTCTCTGGCAAATTAATAAATTGCCCAGCCGCCTGAAGTCTGCAATGAAATTTTGTGGTCGCATGCATTTTTGCAGCCTGGTGACGGAGCACTATCAACTTGCAATTATGGCAGGTCACACACTGCCATCGATATTGCTGGAGGAGGCTGGCCTCTAATGAAGTTGGTTATGTGAAAGCTTTTACAGGGCAAACCAGGTGAGTGAAGGGAAGGGGTCGCTGACAGCAGTATCGATGTCACGTTTTGCTCGTGGTAACTTTGATAGTCGAAAATTTGATGGGTACAATATGTACATATATTGAGTCATGAAGGTGCCTAAATTAATTCCTTGTAATTATGTCATCTACTTTCTAAACACGACTTTTAGGTATTGATTTAAGATCGCTATTTATGGCACCTAAAAGTATACAATGATGTTAAGGAAAGGGTAAGGTAAAGAATGGGTTTTACAAATCTCAAGAGCTTATAAAATATTGATTAATACTCTTAATAATAAAAGTTGCTAATGCAGTGAAGTTTTTAATATGGTAAAAATGTCTTCCACAAATCCTTAAGTTATTATAAGATTTATTAATGATATTAAGATCTAAAATAGGAAAGAAATTATACATTTTACCCTTTTTGTTACCTGAAGACACTTTAAAAACAATCTTTAATCATAGTTAAAAGTTATAAGTATGTTATGATTTACTTAATATGGTAAATATTATATTTTAAAAAACTCAACAGTTCTAATTATAATTATTAAATAATGTAAGCTCTGAAATAACAAAGATATTATAATTTGTATATTTTAGTTCCATCAAAAACATTTTTTTAACCATATTTCCGGCCAACAAACACCAGTAAAAAATTAATTTTTGTGCGTGGCTTTGTGATGTGTGGCTTAAAAAACCCAAAAGAGTCTATTATTGGAACATTTTGCAGCTGTTTTTCCAGCTTATATAATATGTTTTGTGGGTGGTTCCCCCCCTCCATTTTTTTTGCAGAATTTAATTTACCAGCACTCGAGCGACCCCTGGCGGGCGTTGGCGGCTGCTTCGGTCACTTGCTTCCGCCACGCTGCCTGCTGTTGACATTGCCAAGGTTGTTGTTGCATGTTGCACACCCACACACACACACCCACACACACGAAGCTTTGTGCGAGGCAACAAAGCCACCGCCAGAGTGCCACGCCTTCTGTGCCGCCCAGCGCTCAACGAAAAAAAAAAAAACACAACAAACTTACATGGGACAACCTAAAAGTAGGCAGCACATATGCTAGTTTCTTTTTGCAGCTGCCATATTTTGCATTAATTAGAAAGTGGGCCATGCTTCCTCCCTTCGCTTGAGTCCCGTTAAGTACTGCCAACTTGTATGAGTGTGTGTGTGTGTGTGCGGTTAGCGGTATAAACAAAATGGCTGCCGCTGTTCGCTATTCGCAATTCGCGTTGTTTGTCTGCGGAACCGTTAAATTAGGCTTAAAGCAACAGCAATAACAGCCACTTTTGTGCATTGTTTTGCTAAATACTTTACGCAAATTGCTTGCTCGCTGGTTCTTTGCTTTGTTGTTATTTCTGCTAATTACGTAATTAGTATTTAGGCCAAGTTGACTGTGTTGTGTTATTGCTTTCGCCATTGCCGCAAAAATTCCCATCGAATGTTTTTATTAGACAAATGAGCGCAAATTTCTAATTAATTAAAAAGTACAAAGTGCAAGGTGCTCAAAGAGGTGGAATAGGACTTTAACTTTAACTTTATGTGGGTTAGTTGTTTTTTTTGGTATTCATTATACCCCAAACTACATTTAAAATGTTGGTTATGAAGAGCTAAGAGATTGGAAAGAATTCTTTCCATAAATCCGTAGAAGAAAGAGAACAGCTATTTCTAAATGTTAAAAATATTAACACTTAAAGTGAATATTTTACTCTTGATTTACTTTAAGCGTATTAAAATTCCACTTCCCCACGGGGCGTATGAGTAATTATTTGTAAAACCTATTTTGTAATCTTATTTAGCTAGAAACTAACTGAAAAACGAAATACAAATATTTGAATGTATATAAAAAACAAAACCTATAACCTGGTTCAGTTTTTTGCCAGCCCTCACCTGCCAATATCTATGTGGCTCTCGGCTATTCAACACAAATTAAATCAAATTCCATGCATGGCATGTTCAGAGGAGTTTATTTTTAATTCGTGTCGAACTTGGTCCTACGTGCTACCTAATGGGATTTAGCCATTAAACAAATTTATGCATAAATGCATTGCACCAAAGTCTGGTCGAATTCTATCACAAGTGTTTACGACTCGTTAACTAAACGATTTGTTATGCGAACATGCAGCAAATATTTGCAGAGATCCGGGAGACGACATCTGATGCCATTGTGTTTAGCAGAAATATATGAAAATATGAAACAAAATTTGAATTGGTGCGGCATCGTCATCGCATCGGCAGGAGCTGAAACAGAAGCCATGGCAATCAGGCGGCTCTCGTCCTTCGTCCTTCGTCTCTCACCTCCTCCCNCCCCATCGCTCAGATTTCCCGGCATTTCCATCAGCTAGGAAAATTCAGAAAGGGTGGGGGACCAAAGCTCACTCTGGCAGAAAACTAAAAACTTTGCCAGGCATTTTCCATAGATATACATACATATATGTATGTTTGTACATAGGAAACGTAATCGAAAAAACGAAACAAAAATAACAACACGATGCCAAGAAGAAACAATTGGCTTTTATTGAAGTAAAATTTAATAAAGAAGTTTTCAATATGCTTTGGCAATATGTAAACAATCAACTCGGCTCCAAAAATCATAAATATTTTCATTACGAGAATGCAACAAAGGCCAAACTTTCGAGAGGGTACCCCCCAAGTAGTAGTAGTAGTCCTGCCTGAAGTGTCCTTGTTGCTGCTTTTGCTATTGTTTTTCCCTTCTCGTTGCTGCATCTGCAGCTGCCAAAATTTCCCAATATGCACTCCACAAATATTTGTGCACATTTTTGTACAATTTGTGTTTCCATTTAAGGTCTTGGCGTTACAAGTGTTCGGAGTCAAGCGTTATTTTGACGAATTTATTGGACGCAGGCGAAAAGTATTGCCAGCATTTAAATGTCACAACAATCTGCAGGCATCCCCAGCCTCTCTGGTCATCCGGCTAACAGCTTGGACCGACAGTTGCGAAAAGAAGACGTAGAAGGCTAGGCTGGTCTGGGGTAATGGGGCTGAAATAGGGAAGTGGGAGAGGAAAACTCTGGGCGCAGGTGGCGGCGGCGGGCAAATGCAAACGAAATTCCAAGAGGTCAAATCTGAGACTCGACAATTTATTGGCCCACCCACAGAAAAATGTGATAATCTGAATTGATTAATGGCACAATGCACGGAATGGCCAAGATATTGGCATTCAGAAAATGGCCGAGCACTTAAATCATGTTTACTTGCACTGAAGGGTGTTAATGCTTTCATGATTTGATGGGTTTTTCACATATTTTGCAATTGTAAATAAAATGCATTTACATTATTCTAATTATTTGATATATTTTACTATTTAAATATTAGAAATCTTACACATTTAAGCTGATTGAAAGTAGTTGAAATAAATAACCAATAATTATAATTATTTCTATTATAAATTGTTGCCTTCCTGCCATATTTATAGGGGAACCAAACAAATTACCAAATTTCAGCTGCCATTCACCTACATAAACCCATCAACCTTTTGCTGAGATTTTTACAGCTCTCGGCCAGGCTAATTTGTTTACAGCCAACTGGCTCACACACACACACACAGTGTGTGTGCCCCCCGCTGACCAAACTAGGCCGCCATTGCCATTTATTATAATTGAACGGCGACCCGCACAAAACCCAACTGCGAACCACCCACGTTCACAGGCATAAATTGATTAACTTGCCAATGAAATGGGCCAAAAGACAATCGCCGCAGGGATGGGCGTACATTGGGCCACAAGGATGTGAAATAGGGTAGTAGCGGGAAGGGGGGGATGGCGACTCCAGCGGAGCAACCATTTAAATGTGCACTTTGGCTTTCATAATTAACTGCAAATTATGTGCATTGCGCTCTGGCAAAAGACACGGGCACCAAAGCCAACACCAGCATCCAGATAGCAAAAATATAGTATATATTATTTAAATTTAATTAACTTAAACTGTTTACTAATATGGAAAATATAGAACATTTTAATTTTATTTAATGTAAACTGTTTATATCAAATTTTTAATATATTTCTATATATATCGAAATGTCAGACTCGAAATGCAACTTAAGATTTCTGTACACCAAAAAACATAGATTCTTGCACATAATTTTATGCTCTCTGCATTATAGCATTTCTCTCAGTGCATTCCCGCTGTGTCAGTTTAACTGGCTGCTGGCGAAGGCGATTTTGTGCTCGTAATCCGCGCAGGTCAACAAACAAATTACGCTTTAAACTAATTAAAATCCATAAATGTGGGGACATGATGCTGGATGCCAGTCGTTGCCGCTGCCCGCCCCCTCTCCGACCGCATCCCACATTCACCATAATTGTGGGCATTCCGGCATCCAGTCCAGCGATCGCCCGCTAAAACTCCGCCGACCGGAACTCCGCCCCGCCGCACAGAGTCACCAACGGACTGGCAACTCTGGAATCGGACGCAGATCTATCCAATCCAAAACCACCACCACCAGCAGCACCATACTATATGTATGTATATTGGGCAAGTGCGGGAATATTAGGGCAACATTATAGTACATTATCTGCTTCAGACCCCTTCCCCCTGCAGACCCAGCGACAACTTCATTTGTCAGCGGGAGTGGGAGTTAGAGCGGGAAGGAACTGAAACTTACGTTTGACATTAACAGCAGTGCGGAATTCAATGAAAAATAAGAACGAGGGCGGTACAATGAGTTTTAAAACTAAATAAATATTGAATGAAATTAAAGAGAAGGAAAAAACATTTTTATTAACTTCTTCAAGATATAGATATGAAAATTTTAAATGATTATATTTAATTATCTGATTTATTAAAGTTAATTTATTACTAGCAATAAGTTTTAAGTAAGTAATAAGTAAGCAAATATGGTTAGCTCAAGGATTTGATCGGATTGGACTGAAGAAACCGCGAAATAACCCATGTATATCTATTAGATATTAGTTTCATAAGGGAGTTACCTCTTCCTCTTCAGATGCTAACAAACTTAAGATATTTTCTTTTGTAATTGTAAAAGACACTCGGATAAAATATTACATTTATTTTATAAGATATCATCTATTTAAGTCTATTTAAAGACAGAAAATAATATAGATACAAATATTGTAGACTTAAAGCGAAAACCTCATGAGTTAGGTATATAATATACACTGTCTGAAGACAAATTAATTAGACTCAAACATGAAAGTTGAGTGTTCAGTTCAATTCCAGGAAATGACGAGTCACAACCTATGTAGTTTTGTATGACGAACATTATGAAAAGAATGTGTCTTTTAAATTGATTTAATTAGTATTAAGCGTGATGTCCCCTTAACTTCTGTTGAACTAAAGTAAGCCAAAATAAGAAGAATGCCTAGGAATTACACCCTATATATTCAATCCAACTACTTACCACCCTTTTTATGACCACATATACCCCCCTCGATGCGGCTCACTCAGTGGCATTTCGGGTTTAGGGTCCCGGGTCCACATATAGTATTTAGTTTGGTTCGAGGCCCGTCGTTACCATGGCTTTATGGAGCTGCTCTCCACACCCTTTGTTATTGCTGGCTGTGGTGGTGTCGCTGGCGTTTTGATCTATGGATGCATGAATGATTCGCTGCGCACCGCAGCAGCAGCAGCAGCAGCAGCAGCAGCAGCAGTAAAAGCAACAGCAACAGCCGTAATGACACCAGAAAACAATTGAAATAATTCTAGCAGAAATTTCTGTTAGCTCACCGACCGACCGACCGACCCGGGGCAGCCAACTTTATTCATGGTGTGTGTTTTTCCGTGCCTCAGTTTCCATTTCGACGTCGAGCGGACAAACGGGAAAGTTGCAGGGTGAAAAAATACACGGTTTCTGCGAAATATTCACGCATATTTCGTTTGTCGGGCGGAGGACTGTATGAAAAAGCACGTCATAATTAATAAATGCGCTTAAATGCCCCATGAACTATGCAAATGTTATGTGCTAAAAGTGAGAGCTAAAAAGTGAGTGTTGCTACTGGCAATCATGTGGAATGCATTAAGGATTCATCGCTATTTCTGGCTCCTCCCGATCCTGCTGCTCCTGTTCAAGTCAGTTTTGGGCCAGCAGACGCACATCAAATTGGAGCAGGGAGACCTAGTTGGGGTGAGATCGAATAGGATATATCCGAAGGTAATTATATATATTAAGACGACTCTTTGGTGTTGCAGCTCAAAGTCTTTCCGGATGGGGCACGTGGCGCTGTGTATGCCTTCTTGGGGATTCCCTATGCCCAGGCTCCGGTCAACGAACTACGATTCGCGGTAAGAAAAGACAATATTCTTATTTCAGGGCTTTGATTAAAATTTATTTATTAAAATATTCACATATATGTAAGGAGTTTCATATTAAGGGCTGTAGTATAGGTATAATTTTTCTTTGGAGAGATAAAATAAAATTCAAATTATAATACTTGTACCGCAATGAAGAAGGCTGGCCTTCAGGAAATATAATAACTTTAAGCCTGCTCTTTGTCCTGCAAGAAGCTCTTTCAATTCTATATTAACTTCAATAGAATTCTCAATAAATTAACTTACAAAAGAGAGATTTCCAAAAATGTTCATTATCCCAAAGCTTTGGGAAGTTACTGCAATATTATTAAATATTTTTTCAACCTTGACCAGTATTACTAAGTTGGCTGAAACCCAATACCTATTATTCCATTGTCGTCATTTATAACCAATGACCATGATGGTCAAATAAAACATTTAGATAAATACCACAGGTCACAAAATGTAAAAAATGAAGTGCGTTAATGATTCTGAAAGATCTTTGTCTGTACTTTCTTAATTCGAAACTGAAAAGGTTGGAGCTAGCTTTAATAAAACTTTGATCTGGACCTCAGGATCATTGGTTAATTGCTTTGTACTTCCTTTTGTTCCATTTGTTTACTATGTTATAACCCCGAAGTTGTTGTTCTAAAATGTTGTTGTAAAAATATTGTTATTGTAAGGAATTATTGCTTTTGTTGTAAGCAACAAGAAGATTTCAATCTTGACTGCTGGCAGTACAAATTTACGAAAATAAATGGTTTCAAGCGCCAGGCGAGCAGAAAGTAGCAGAAGGCCGATTAATTTTGTGCTTATTATAATATTGATGACGTCATCGCAAACAATATTAGTACAGTTTGAAAGTATGTATAGCTAAAACATTTTATTTACATACTGTACGTAAACAGAGAAGCCAAAAGATTGCGTTTTAGCTAGGAAGAATGGCATCTCACATGCCATCAGAAATACCGCTTTATTATTATTATTATATTTTATAAATATATGTAATTCTTGTTTCATTTATGATTTCCCAGCCCGCCAAGCCGAGTGCCAGTTGGAATCGCACCCTCCAGGCCACCGCCATGCAGCCCCTGTGCCCGCAGCTCTCGAACACCGTTTATGACGAGAGCGCCGATGGCACTATTCCCAGATCAGTGAGCACTGACGAGGACTGCCTGTACCTCAACATTTGGACACCGGAGTCGGGGATGCGATATGGCAAGCTGCCCATCGTTGTCATTGTCACGGGTGAGGAGTTCGCCTACGATTGGCCCCGCAACCGCATCAACGGACTGGATTTGGCCGGCGAGGGAATCGCTGTCGTGAGTGTCCAGTATCGAAACAATATCTACGGCTGGC
Organism: Drosophila baimaii; assembly: GCA_018874675.1. Classification (NCBI taxonomy): domain Eukaryota; kingdom Metazoa; phylum Arthropoda; class Insecta; order Diptera; family Drosophilidae; genus Drosophila; species Drosophila baimaii. The sequence continues at coordinate 54,490 of JAEIIU010055654.1, read as the reverse complement.
TGGGATTGGGTGAGCAGCATCGTCATCTGCCGGGCAATTATGGATTAAGTGACGTGAGGATGGCATTGCGATGGGTTCAACGGAATGCAGATGCCTTTGGCGGCAATCCGGATCACATCACCCTTTTGGGTCACGGCAGTGGTGGAGCTCCACTGGCACTGACTGTCGCTTTGGAGGAGTCTCAGCTGGTGAAGAAACTAGTGCTCATGTCACCGGGTCCTATTATGCGTGCTCTGGGTAAGAACCACCACCAACGGATAGTGGAAACGGGTCAGGTCCTCGTCCAGAAATTGGGCTGCCAGTTCGAGGAGGCCCAACGTCGCCAGCTGATGGGTTGCCTGAGGCGAAAGAGTCGCGAGGACCTGCTGCGAGCCTACGAAAGTGTCTACAATCATGGCAATGGAAGCTCCCAGCTGGGAGTGATACTACCCGGAGGATTGGACTTGGAGCAGAGACTGCGAAACGAGACGCTACCGCCTTTGCTGCTGGGCATCACGTCGAATGAAGGAGCCTTCTTGCAGGACTATTGGTTGGATGTGGCCCGTGAGGGTCAGTTGGCTCTGCAGGAGTACATCAATCACACCCTATTGCCCAATGTAATGCGATCTCTGGAATCCACGGGTGAGGAGAGCGCCTCCCAATTGGCGGCCATCAGATGGAGATACTTCAATGGCAAGGGAGAGGGTGTTGTCCACCTGCTGGGCGGAATGCAGCGGCTGCTCTCCGAATCCCTGTATGAGCTACCTTTCTTTCGGCTAATGGATCTCGTCAATGGCAGCACCACCAGCTACGCCTACGTCTTTGACCAATCCCACTCGATGGACATGCGTGGCAGGAGGAATCTCTTTGGCGGGGCCTCCCACAGCTCGGATCTTCCCCTGCTCCTCGGCCCCAGTTTGTTTCAGCAGATAGCCCGTCGCAGGTTCAGCGGCGAGGAGGAGCAACTGTGCCGTAAGCTGAGGGGAGCCTTTGCGAACTTCATCAAGAACGGGAATCCCACTCCGGGCAGAATATACGACGGCTGGTTGCCCTACAACAGGGAGAATCCATTCGTTTATAGCCTGGGAGAGCAGCCGGCAAAGTCATCCCAAGCGGGATCCGTGGATGAGGCGGAGGTGGAGAAGTTACTTAGGGCGGAAACTGGAGTTTCGGGCCTGGATCGGAGCCTATCGCGTAGCAACCGCCACGACTCGTACCGAGCCACCCACGCCAACTCCTACACGGCCAGCAATCAACAGGATTCCGGTTACTCCAATCACCTGCAGAGAGTTCACGGATTCTGGCAGGTGCTGCTGCCCCTGGAAAGGGAGCAGGACCTGAGAGGCGGCGCCCTGAGCCAGCGGGTGCGACTCCTGGAGGCCAGTGCCGATGCAGCCCGCTATCGCCAGGGATTCTACGCCATGCTGGGACTGGTCTGCCTGCTCCTCGCGTGCCTCTGCCTGTGTGTCTATCTGCTCAAAAGGGATCCCAATCCGATGCGCAGACGCAGTGCCTCCTCGGCGTCCGATTGCTACAGCTTATGACATAAGTGGTTTCGTTGGACGACCATCTTTGGGGGCCGGAAGGACGAGGGGCCATCGACCTCGGGCATTGCCAATGTCGAGTCCTGGCGCAAAGGTGGTCGTGCAACGAAACGGGAACAGGATGGAGCGGGCTCGGGCGGAGGAGCAGGATCTGGGGGTGGAGGAGGTAATCTTGAGGGCGAGCGACGAGAGCAGATCCTCAATAATCAGCGTACAAGACGTCCCCGTCAATTGCAGCCGTACGATTTCAAGGCTGCCAACTCTAGTGGAGGAGGAACGGGAACAGGAACCGGAAGAGCTTTCAGTAACGGAGCCGGAGCCGGATCGGGAGCTGGGCCAGCACCTGGAACTGTTGAGGAACTCCTGGACCCTAACGCCGGCAAATTCGAGCCGAGTGTGGCTGTTAGGAACTGGCAATACCAGTTAACTTGTGATAAGTTCTGAAAGCAACCAAAAAATGTTAGTTCTAAGTTCGAAAACTTATGTAAATTTTGTACTTTAAATGTTTACACTTCGTCCGTGATTAAATAAACCAAAAATTTTACACAATTCAAGGCTTTTTTTTTTGTAAACATTATTTTCTTTATGTTTAGTTAAAAAAAGATCGCAAGTTCCGTTAATATAATCAACATTTTAACATATTTTCGTCAACAATTCAAAGGCGCCTGTGCCATTCCGCACCGGCAGACCCACCATCAGGCGACTGGAGGGCGAATTCAGCTCATCCGGCCTGCCGAATCCGGCGGCGCTTCTCAGGAACTGCAAGCTAGACTCGAAGGACATCTGCTGCAGGGGCGACGAGGAGTGCTCCATGCCCTTTCTGGACAGCGGCTGGAAGGTGCCGTCAAAGGTCATGTAATCCGCAATTAGCGACAAGTGCCGACGATCCACAGTGATGCCGTAGACCTTGAACACGTTGCTCACTTCCTTGACAATCACCTGCGAGGCCGCCTCGATGCCATACGTCCGGGCTATCGCATGAATGTCGTTGGAGTACAGGCGATTCAGATCCAGAATCTTGTTGTGCTGGAACATCTCGCCGATGTTGATGCCATCGGTCTTTAGCAGCTGCTCATCGGCGCCACCCTTGTAGATGATGGCCCGCTTGATGTGCTGCACCTGGTGGACCACACTCTTGCCCGCAAGTTCGCGGATAATGGAGGTCAGATCGGGTTTCTGGTAGCGCACGCTCAGGTTCAGCTTGACCTGGCACCACAGATGGCTCTCCTTGTCGTAGGTATAGCCCTTGACCATTTCGTTGCTCAGCAACTTTTCCACGGACTTGTCATCGCCTTCGGCGTTCTCGCTGCCATCCAGAGCCTTATCATCCTCGTCCTGATCGTCCGCCTCTTCATCATCGGCTGGAAGGCAGTGGTAATAGTTAGAAATTGGAATATTACAACTTAATCCCCGCTTACCATTGGCATCTTCCAGTTCTTCCACATCATCGGGATCATCGTAGTCCCTGTCATCCGTCTTGCGCTGCTTCAACTTGATGCCAGTGGCATCATCATCGCCCTGTCATGGCAACAAATAGGTCTTTAAAAGGTTTATGATAACTTATATCTTAACTTACATTATCGTCCGAAGAATCGCCATCATCATCTCTGGCTTTGTGGCCACCACCACCGCCCGCCTCATCACCATTGTCCAAATCATGATCCTCTTCTCTGTCAGCATCCTTTTTGTCATCCAAAACAACTCTGAAAATATGTGAATCGCATTCAAAAGGAGTTCTTCGAGTTCCTCTCTGGAGGTATCTCACATTTTCGTGGTCTTTTTGGCGCTGGATATCTTAAGAATGGCCCGAATCAGTTGCTTAAAGAAGGTTTGGTGCATGTACTTAATTATCTGCTTGGGTTTCACCCCATAGTCCTCCTTGTAGACGGCCCTGGGTAGGAATTGGAAGCGCATCTCGTACTCGTAGGCTCTCTCGGGCTCCAAAGCCAGGCTAGTGCTTATATGAACAGCTAGAAATGGGAATATGTTAAGGTATACGGATGGATAAATACCCAAAAATAATATACTTACACTCCAGAAGATTCGCCAGAGTCACACAGTTCAGGTTGACGCGCAGCTTCTCCGCCTGCTGCTGTTGGCCCGCCTGAATGGGTATATCCATCGAGGGCGTCTTGATGTTCGAGGAGGCCAGCATTAGAATCTCACGCAGTCGCGGAATACCCAGGGTCACGTTCATCTCACCACGACCCGCAAAATGGAAGGTATTCAGTGTCATCTGCGTGGAGGGTTCACCGATCGACTGGGCCGCTATCAGGCCCACAGGCTCGCCAGGCGATGCCAGGGCCCGGATGGTCTTCACTCGCATAATGTCCGCTATATTTTCCTTTTGGCTCGGGTTCCGCTTGGCATAATCGTGAATCAACTTGCGCGTCCTCTCGGACACGCTGCCATAGTACAGATCCTGCTTGTAGACGGCCACCGCGGGATCCGGACAGCGAGCGTACTTCTTGCGATACAGGGCCTTGTCCTCGGCATCGGCCTTCTTCCACAGCTTGATCAGACCCTCGTCAAAGCGACGGCGTCCCGTCTTGGCATTGATCTCATTGGGTCGCTTCACCTCCACCTCCTCGCGCAGCTCTTCGGAGAAGTGTGTGAAGGCGGAGCGCAGCTGGCCCGGTTTCTTCTTCTGCCAGTTGCGTATGTGCTTCTCGTGGCGCTGAATCTTAGCCAGGCTCTCCTCGTCCTTCATCAGCTGCAGCTGGCTGGGTCGCAGAATGGCCGTGGCATTCTGTGTAAGGAAATCGGCGCAGAACTTGTCGTTGAAGAACTTGGACTTGAGTATATCCAGGCCGTCCTCGCCGTAAAGGAACTGCACCACGCTGTTGTCGCTGTCGCGCACCGTGAGATCGTAGTGGACACTCAGACCCTCCAGGTGCTTGATGAGACAACGCTGCAGGTAACCCGAACGTGAGGTCTTCACGGCGGTATCAATGAGACCCTAAGGAGCGGGTTAACATGCATTAAATACAGTTCCTGAGCTTTGCAAGACACCAAAACTCACCTCACGACCCGCCATGCAATGGAAGAAAAAGTCCTGCGGCTGTATGCCCGTCATGAAGCGTCCATCGATGAAGCCTCCCGACTTAGGGGACGTCTCAAAGGAGGTGAAGCTAGGCAGCGATTTGCCAGATATCATCAAAGGCGGCCGCTTTCCCTCCAACTCAATCTGTCCCAGCAAACAGGAGATTTGCATGGTGTTCACCATGGAACCCTTGGCACCGGACAGCACCATCAATTGCAGATTGTTCGAGGGGAACTTGGTGATCAGGCCATCGGGCAGACATGTTCTGGGAAGGAAGAGAGATAAGATCCCAATGTGTTAACCCACAAAAAGTGGATATTTCAAATATATAAAACTCACTTATTGATGTCATTTGTGTAGCCATCGAGGAGCGACTTGTATTTGCGATCCAAGAGCACTCGGAACTTGGTGTCCTTCACATAGGCTTCCTCCATCTTCTCAACCAGCTCGTCGTGCGGCGGCTGCTCCTCAAGATCGAGAGCAGAGGCCACGGCGCTATTTCCCACATCGCGACACTCTGCGATGATCTTTCGCCGCTTGCGATCCGCCTCGCCCGTCACCAGGATATCCTTGACGCCCAGCGTGAAGCCCTCCAGCTGCAGGAAGAATGTGAATACCTTGGTGAAGGCTGTGAGCAGGCGGGTGGACACATCGCCGCCATACAACTCGTACATGCAATGGATCAGGCCAAAGGTGGTGGCTCCGTATTGCTGCTTATCCAGCACTCCAACGAGCAGTTCTCCCTTTCGGATTTGCACCTGGCTTTCGCCCAGCTCGTTTTCTCGCGGATTGGAGCCACACATGGCCGGGCGTGGACGGCTAACATTCCAGTTCTGCAAGGGATGGGGAGTATCATTAGTAAAGGAACCTTAAAACCATCTTTATCATTATATTTACCTTGCCACCGATCTTGGCAAAGGAATCCAGATTAATTCTCTCGTAGCCCTCGGGTATCAGGTTGATTATAATGGTGGAAAGGATCTGCTTGCCGGACCACAGCCTGACAGGCTTAATGATGGCTGGCGGCAGCAGCTTGACATTCTTCTTGAGGTGGGACAGTCCCTGAAAGACCAGTTGCTGGTAGTCCTCCCGGTTGAAGAAGCGCCCCCGAATCGAGAGCTTCACGCCCGAAATGACGTGATCTTGGATGAGGCCGCCCAGCGGCGTGCCATCCTTGGGCACCAGGTAGTTGTTGGCCACATTAACCAGGTTGTAGGCCTCGGCCCTGGCCACCTCGCTCTGCGGATAGTGGGCGTTCATCTCGTCGCCATCGAAATCGGCGTTGTAGGCCTTGCAGTTGGAGTAGTGCAGCCGGAAGGTCTTCTCGCCGTGCAGAATGCGGGCCTTGTGCGCCATAATGGAGGGCTTGTGCAGCGAGGGCTGGCGGTTGAGCAGCAGTACATCTCCGTTGAGCACATGCCGATGCACAATTTTCACGCCATCCTTCGGATTCGAGAGCAGCAGCTTGGCCAGGCTCTCACGCTTGGCCGCATTGTCGCCGGGTATGAAGGTGGTGAAGCCGTTCTTGTCCTGGATGTAGTTCGCCCCAGGATGCACGTCCGGACCATTCTTCACCATCTTGCGCAGCTCCGTGACATTCCATTCGGTCACCGGGACGGGGTAGGAGAGTTTCCTGGCGAATATATCAGGAATGCCGATCTCGTCCACATTTATATTGGGATCCGGCGTGATGACGGTACGGGCGGCGTAATTTACGCGCTTGCCCATCATGTGCTTGCGAATGAGACCCTCCTTCTTCTCCAGCACCTGCTTCAGACCCTCGGCCGACTTCATCTCTCGCGACATGTTCACGTCGAGCAGCACATCCACCGAGGTCTGGAGCGCCAGCCAGGCGTTGTACAGCTTCTCGTGGGCATTGCCGCCCTTCAGGTTCTCATAGGCCGCCAGGGCCTCGGCCGAGAGCTTCTCCTGACTGCCCTTCATGTACTTGAGCACCACATTCAGCACATGGTTGTTCTCGATAATGTGGATGTAGATATCCGTCTGGGGATTGCCCTTCAGCATGTCCCCGATCATGTTCATTGGGCGGGCACGCGGCGGCGTCACTGGCAGGGTGTCCATGAAGAAGAGATCCACCGGCGAGCGATCGCCGTCCGTGGCATCCGTGTTGCTTAGGCTCAAAACAGGCACCAGAAGCTTCAGTAGCTCGGGATAATTGGCGTATATCTGGCGCAGATAGCGACGGCATTCATCCGCGAAGATCACCTTGTTCTGGCCACCAGCTTCGGTGGCACCACCAACACTGTGGGGGAGGGAAAGAAGGTAAAAATCCTGAAAGATGTCTTTTTTTCTAGTGCCAGCTTGTTCTTACCGCTCCTTAATGTCCGCCAGGGTGACGTAGAACACCAGCCTTCGGTGCATGTAACGCACCGAGCGCATAGATTTGTTGCAATGCCTGCACTTCTTGCCCGCCCGCTGGAGCGCCGAGTGGGTGACAGCCGTGCGCAGGGAGCAGCTCGTCTTCGTTGAATTACTAAAGTTCTTTTCGTTCTTGGCCAGCAGATCGTACATGGCGGCAATGGTGGGGTGCACTAGGTCACCGCTCTTCAGGGTCACCATTTCCTCGCTGTTCTGGCACACGATCTCCGACTTGAACAGCTCCAGCTCCTGGGCCTCGATGATGTAGCCGGCGTCGATGAGGCGCAACTGCAGCATGATGATCTCGCACTCGTGGTCTGCCACGGAACAACAACTATTAGCTCAGACCAAGTCCTATATGTTTGCTATAAATTACCCTTCATTTGCAGCTTGTAGCAGTGGAGGCAGAAGATGCAGAGCAGGCGCTGGACCAGCTTAATGAAAAACGGATTGTAGACGGGCGTGCCCAGCTCGATGTGACCCATGTGGCCCGGACAGTCCTGCATCTTCAGGCAGGTGCCGCAGGGGTCCATGCATCGGCCGTACGAGCCCAGCCGGATGTCGTACAGGCCACCGGGCATGGGGTGTCCCAGCGCATCGAACGTAATGCCCGTGATCACCTTCACCACACTCAGTTTGCGGATCTCCTGGTCGGTGAACACCGCAAACTCCAGGTCCGAGGGGAACATGTGCACGTCCATCGGTCGCTTGGAACCCATTTTGACCGGTTATAGACGCGTTTTTTGTTATAAATCAAAGAAAAATATGAGCGCAACAAGCGCGCACGTGTTGGGCTATTAGAGGTGGGAATAGTATCGATTTTAACTGCTTTCAACTATTCTATCGAAACTTGTTATCGCTTCCGAAGGGCTCATCTCTAGCCAAGCAGCTGATCGCGTTTTGTTGACAAAAAGTTGTTTTTTTTTCTGCATTGTTCGGAAAATTGCTTAAATATGTTAACTTCCATGGTTAAGGAGCACCACAAGGAGCAGGTGAAGCGGAAGCAAGAGCAGGGTATGTGATTCACTAGATTTTCCAGCTGAAATGACTAATGCCTGTGTTCCCCTGCCAGAGGTGCGACGGAAGGAGGCCATTGAAGCCTCCAATGAGCTCACCCAGTCCCTGGTGGACACCCTGAATGTGGGCGTGGCGCAGGCCTACTTAAACCAGAAGCGACTGGATGCCGAGGCCAAGCAGCTCCACATGGGAGCCACCAATTTCGCCAAGCAGACGCATCAGTGGCTGCAGCTCATCGACAACTTCAGCAGCGCTTTAAAAGAGCTGGGAGATGTGGAGAACTGGGCCCGCAGCATTGAGGGAGACATGCATGTGATAAATCAGAGCCTGGAGTTGGCCTACAAGGCCTCGCGAGCGGCGCAGGCTACAGGAGGAGCAGCTGCTAGCGCCGAAGCCTCGACTTCAGGATCATAATCTATATAAGCTGAAGGAATAACTAACAAAAACTAATTGTATTTAATCTTATGTTAAGCTATAAACTATCCTTCCAGCTTAATTTCCTTTTTTTTATCAGGGCTTCATGACATAGATGGTGAATTATCAAAGTTTTCGATGTTTTTATATGAGAAAATCGCTTTTAAATAGATTAAAATCGATGTTTCTCCACCTCTACTTCATTGTCCCTCGACCAACTCTCTAAGCCTAATAAAAGCCATCTTATTTTGGAACTTATTAATAAATCACAACATATGTATGTTTTATTATTATTATTTTATATTTTATTTTGTACTCGCTGCACAGTTACGTTTATTATTAATTTTAGTTATGTTATGTTATCTTTATCATTTGTTTGCTGCTCTTCCTTTTAAAATACATATCACAATGTGTGCGACCGCCTTTGGGTGTGGAACGATGAGATGGGGCGGACATCTGAATGTAGAAATGTTGAGATTATAAATCCTATCTGATGTTTGTGTGTGTATAAAATGTGCCTTTTGCACAGCAGCGATGATAATGGTCAAGGCATTGTATAATTAGAGTATTCTAAGGGTAAACTGGTCGCCAACCAAACGTATGAGATGGGATACAGTCTATCAGTCGTGTGCATGCCTCTGATTCGACGCAATCCAGCTGGGCCGAGATCGTTAGCATGAGTGTAGGAAGTAGCCCGGAGAGATTTGCTCACTCCGTTGCTAATAGCGCGATGACGTGCGACCTTGGTGGAGAGAAGACAACGAAGATTACAAGCTTAAATGGACAGTACATTCTCATATGCTTACGGCTGTTGCGAGAACGGGAACGAGAGCGGCGAAGGGGGCGGCTATAGCGGTCTTTGCGGTAGTTATTGCGCTGCTGACGATAGTTGTCATTCGGTGTGCTTGAGCGCTCACGACGTCGATTAATATAGTTGGTGCTGTGGAAAATACCGCATTAAGTGGATATCAAAGGGAGACATTCAGTTCTATGGTGCTTACCGTGACGGACGCCCCATGTAGACACCTGGAGTGGGAGTGTGGGCACGCTGGGTTATCGAATAGTCGACGCGAATGCGACGATCATCCACCTCTATGCCGGAACAGGAATCCTTGGCCACACGGGCATCTTTGAGATGCTCGTAGTAGATAAAGCAGAAGCCACGCGAACGTTGGGTCTGAGATGCGATTATAAGAACATAATAATCAAAGGAATTAGGTTAAATTTGCACACCTTTGTAGTGGCTTATTGATTACTAATCCTGATTTCCAATAACTTCTTTATTTAGTTGTAAAAGCAAGCCTTTAGCTCTTAGTTTCAAGGCACAAGAGCTCATAATTGCTATCTACTATATTATAGCCAGTAATTTGAAGGCCGAACCACCAGTCTCTAAGCAGTTCGGCCAATTTTAAAACATTCTGGCACAAGACATTAATAATTAAATAATGAACGTCACTTACGTGTGCATCAATCACCATCTGGATGCGCTCGATGGGTCCATACTTATTAAAGAGTTCGCGCACCTTATGCTGAGTGGTGTTGGTGTTCAAGCCGAAGACTCCAATGCAGCGGCTGGCCTGGGGTCGATTCTGGAACGGTATTACATTTGAATTAGAAAGAAGATTGCTGCGCGGACCCGGCACAGCCTGACTTACGCGGGCGTCATACATGCGCTGGCGGTCGCGGGATGTGCGTCCAGTATGATGACGAGGCGAAGGCTGGAATTGCGACGGCGAGCGCGAGCGGGTGCGGGAGCGGCGACGCGAGTTATGTTGAGCACCGTCAAAGTAACTTAAGTCCGACCTTGTTTATGGAATGGAAACAGCATGGAATATCCATTGAGTGTTCTTTCTTGGACCGATGGGTGGTAAATATTGTGGTTGTGTTCGTGTATTAAATAGAATCTTGGATCTATTCTTGGTCAAAAATGTTGAATGCTGAAAGTGGATTCTTACATATCGATGAGGTTCTTTTCTTCTTCTTAAAGAAAGTTAACTTTTTCCTAGCAATGGCTCGTCGACCGGTTAGCTGGAGACTTTTCTAGTTACTGCTCGTCGAGCACCGACTTTTTCGTTTGATAGGAAAACCAGAAGTGACACTTGAAGCAAATTGTTGTATTTTTCGTCCTGCCAAAAGGATTGCCACTCTACGCACTGATGTCAAAAACTTATGGGGTTTGGGGGGCAACACTAAGTACATAAATGTGTGCATACATATGTATGTATGTACGTTTGTATGTACATATGTATGTATAAATGCAGACTCACCGGCGGTCCTTGTGTCCGGATGACAGCGTCGACGCTGGCGAGCAGGATGCGGACCGCTTAGAGCTACTGCTGCAATCGAATCTCTTAACAACACTGTGCCGGCTTATGGGCTTCTTTGGCTCACCTGTCGTACTTGCCATGCAAGTAGCTTCGCTCGTTGGGGGAACGCGAATACTTTTTTGCGGAATAACTATCATTACTGCCTGCACGCTTTGGTAACTCATCGATGCCTCCACTCACCATCTTTGGGATTTGCTTTCTTCCTACAACACTACACAGCCGTCAAATATACTACTTAAAATTAAGTCCGTACAAATATTAAGCGTTGTTTATGCCGATTACAACAGTAGAGAATGCACGCTACGGCCGATAGGCGACGACGTATGTTATCGATAGGCGTATTAACCTTGGTGCGTGCCGCGGGGTCGAAACGATTAATTGGAAAATATATAGAATGTATCAGAGCGCCAAAAATAGTTTGAATAATTTATTTTGACCATAAATATTAAAAAAAATTAAATATATATTATAAAAAAAAATATTAAGAAAGAATAAAAGCGCCAACGAAAGGTTGAATATTATTCATATAATTTTTTACCATATGTATATAAAAAAATATATAAATATGGTTAGGTTTAAAACCGAATTCGTAGTTCTTCAAGAGAGAAAACACAACATTAATTTTTCTTACTTCTTCAGGTGACATACATATATATTTTAAACAAGTTAAACCTAAATCACAGGGTTAGTCAACAATAACGCTTAAACCACATATTCTTCACCATAACATAGTTATACAGCCGCTGCTGTTCCAGGTGATGCAGATCGGTTATGGTCTTGACCACTCGCTCGTCGTTGAAATGACTCTTGGGCGGTGCCTCCAGAAGGTTGCCAGTGGCAAACCACTTTAGCTCCGAGAAGTGCTTCTTCACGCTGGCCCGCAGAGCAGCTCCGCTGAAGACTGGCGTCCGGTATAGGTCGAACATGTTCTTTTTGCCATATTTCTGATGGATCTCGTCCACGGTTTTGTCCAGTTCCGGCTGCTTGCAGTTGTAAATGACCCACAGCTTGCGTTCCGGAGCCCGCAAGTCGGTCAAGCTTAGGACACCGAAGAACTCGACCACATAGGGCTTGAATTTCGACGATTCCCCTTTCGGTTTCACGTAGAAAATGCGCCTCAAGTGGTTGTCGATTTCCGACTCCAGGTCGTAATCAGCTTCTGTAAAAATTGGTATTAATCATCACTGAGTTAACTTAATATTTTGATAATTTATTTTACCTGAGCTTTTGTCTTTAATGGCCTTAGCTGTCATGTTGTATTGTCTTTGTTTTCTTAAGGTACCTCGTAGATGGGTTCTTACTTCTAAATGTCACCGAATATTACAAGTAATTGGCTTAAATAGCCCAAAATTAAAATTTCAACTGGCACGCAATATAAAGCTTTTGTTTTGTTTACGATTTCCAATTTCACAATAAAGTAAAAAGAGCTTTTCAAAGCAACTCTGCTAGCTATCGATAAGTCATGAGCTTTTCAGTATATTTTATTTATTTATTTATTTAATGCAACCAAGGGGGAGGTTTTTGGTCGTTGTAACGCTTAAACCAATCGTGCTGGACCATAATATAGTCATAGAGCCTTCTCTGCTCCCTTTCATACAAATCACTAACGTCTTTTACGACCCGCTCATCATTATAATGGCTTTTCGCCGGGGCCTCCAAGAAATTTCCGTTTGTTATCCACTTTAAGTGGGAGAAGTGTTTCCTCACAGTACTCCGGAATCCAACTCCACTGTACGTGGGCTTTTGAAATATTTCCCACACGTTCTTCTTTCCATATTTCAGGCGTATTTTATCCCCCACTTGGGAAATTTCGGGTTGCGAGCAGTTGTATATGTGCCAAAGTCTGCGATCTGGAGCCTGTGGATCTCTAACACTAAATAAGCCAAAGTACTCCAACTCAGAGAGGTCCACATCGGTGGGTTCTGCTAATGGTTTGAGATAGAAAAGACGCCTCCAGTACTTCTCCAGTTTGTCCTCTAAGTTGGGTTTATTTTCTGCTGTAAATAACAAATCTATATGTATCGACCAGTATGATGATTCATTGGCTTTACCCATTGATGAACTTTTGCTTTGCTTTGCTTCTATCCCCGAACAACTTCGCCAGAACACTGTTTAAAATTCATTCGCAGTCTTGTATTTATAGCTTAGTTCCTAAACAATACTTAGTCTCTTTCAGACTTGACTTAATTAGGCATTTAGATGTACATATGTCCATTTCTTATATAAGGCATTCTTATCATTAAGGTAATCGTAGTACCTCCGCCTTTCGGCCTGATACAGAACCGTGACTGTGTTGACCACCTTCTCATCGTTGTAGCAGCTATCGGGAGGCGCTTCCAGGATATTCCCTTTGACATACCACTTAAGGCCAGAAAAGTGATTCTTAACCCGGTATCGCATTCCGGCTCCCGAATAAACGGGCTTTCGGAAGAGCTCAAACATATTCCTTCGACCATATTTGCGGTGTATCCGATCCACAGTTTCGTCCAACTGGTCCGTTGTCGCATAGTACATGTACCACAACTTCCGCCGAGGTGCTCGAACATCGGTTAAGCTGAGGACTCCGAAATACTCCACTTCCTTGAGATCATACTCATTTCTTGTATCAATTCCATTGTCACGAAACCCGAAAACTCTTTTCATAAATGTCTCCAGTCGCTTTTCCAAGTCGGGATATTCAGCTGTAAATCAGTATAATTTATGAATAAGTTGAGTATTTATTAAAAATATTTATTCTTACAGTTGGGCGTCTCTAAAGCTTCTTCAGTAGTTGTTTTCATTTCGAATGGCTTGATATTAATAAAAATCATTCTTCCCCTCGTCGGCTTTTATACTTTTAACTTTTGTGTTTCAGTAGAGCTTTCCCATTTCGCCAGAAGATAAAAAAAAACTTTTAGCAGCAAAAGCTTACAGAAACAATGAAATGTTTACTAAAACTGTATGTGGCATGATACTTAATATAACTTAGTATTTTTTGGATCTTAATTAATTACGCATTTAGATATACGGAGTTATATCTTTTATAAAAATTATGTTTTCCAATGAAGTAATCGTAGTACCTCCGCCTTTCGGCCTGATACAGATCAGCGATTGTGTTGACCACCTTCTCATCGTTGTAACAGCTATCGGGTGGCGCTTCCAGGATATTTCCCTTGACGTACCACTTAAGGCCATAAAAGTGATTCTTAACCCGGTATCGCATTCCGGCTCCCGAATAAACAGGCTTTCGGAACAGCTCGTACATATTCTTCTGGCCATATTTGCGGTGTATCCGATCTACTGTTTCGTCCAAATGGTCCGTTGTCGCGTAGTACATGTACCACAACTTGCGACGAGGTGCTCGAACATCGGTTAAGCTGAGGATCCCGAAATACTCCACTTCCTTGGAATCGTACTCATTCTTGGCATAGGTTTTTGGTTTACGGATGTAGAAAATCCTTTGCATATACGTCTCAAGTCGCATTTCCAAGTCTGGATAAGCAGCTGCAATATTATTATTAAACGAATTAATATTGTAGTACTTAATATCAAAGATCGATTTAAACTTACAGTTGGGAGTTTGTATTGCCTCTTCGGTGGATGTAGATGTTGTCATTGCAAAGGGTTTGTAGTTAATAAAAATTGTTCTTCCCCTGGTCCGATTTTATACTTTCAACTTTTGTGTTTCATTAGAGCTTTGCCATTTCACCAAATCATAAAATAGCTTGAAGCAGCAAAAGCTTACAGAAACAATGAAATGTTTACAAAAATATTATGCTACATGGTACATTATTAATAATATTTAGTACTTTTTGGACTTGAATTAATTATGCATTCAGATATTGGTAGTTAAATGTCTTATAATAATTACTTCTCCCAATTAAGTAATCGTAGTACTTCCGCTTTTCGCCCATATACAGATCAGCGATTGTGTTGACCACCTTCTCATCGTTGTAACAGCTATCGGGTGGCGCTTCCAGGATATTCCCCTTGACATACCACTTAAGGCCCGAAAAGTGGTTCTTAACCCGGTATCGCATTCTGACTCCCGAATAAACAGGCTTTCGGAACAGCTCGTACATATTCTTCTGACCATATCTGCGGTGGATCCGATCCACAGTTTCGTCTAACCGGTCCGTTGTAGCATAGTACATGTACCACAACTTCCGCCGGGGTGCTCGAACATCGGTTAAGCTGAGGATTCCGAAATACTCCACTTGCTTGGGATCGTACTCATTTTTTGCATAGATTTTTTTACGGATCCAGAAACGCTTTTGCATATATATCTCTAGCTGCATTCCCAAGTCTGGATAGGCAGCTGGAAGAGAGTATAATTTATTAACATATAACTGATTGCTAATTTCAATGTAAACTTACAGTTGGGAGGTTGAATGGCCTCTTCGGTGGATGTAGATGTTGTCATTGCGATTGGTTTGTAAATAATGAATATGGTTCTTCCCCTGACCTGCCTTTATACATTCTTCCAAGTTGTTTTCAAATCTTTAAAGCTTTTCTATTTCGCCACGATCTATAAGAGCTTTAGCAGCAAAAGCTTTAAGGTCGGAATCATCACCAACAGTTACCAGTATTTTCAACAAGAAAGAAAGCTCTGTTTAAGAGCTTGAACCTAGACTCTACCACACCTAACTGATTCCAAATATCACGAACACTATTTTATACCCTACCTTTTCTAAATATTCCATTGACCTGTTCCTTACGCTATTGTAAAAGTTACGACAGTAACTACAGTAACAGAACAATATACACTGTGTCTCCTACTGACGCAACAAACGTCTAACCATAATAATACCCCTAGCAAGGGTATGCAAATATTACCATATAAGCATGTTGAGGATGTTAAGGACATTCGAAACAACTTGTAGTTTACAATTCATTAATTAAATTTTATTTACTTCAAAAAAATACACCTTTTGTTTGGATTGCTTTGATTAGAAAAATAAAAACCTTTCACTGAAGGCTTTCATCATGGGCAAACAAAAATATATATATTTTTTGATGGATTCGATTGGATTCCGCTTCTTTAGAGATAATATACCAAATTAGAAATATATGTAATATACACTGTTGAGACGCACATGTATTTCCCGCAGTATTACACAATGGTGCGAATGGTTTAACAAATTCTTCATAATAGAATTAAATAATTCTGCTCTTGCGTTCAACGAAATAATTAACTGTTCTTAGGTTTTTAACTCTGTTAAAGTAACTTAAAATACTTTCCGTCTGCTTCAGGATCGAGGTTCTCGGCCGCGCTATATAATCGCCTCTGTGGAGTCATCCAGTTCGCCCTTGATCTCCTTCATGGGCGTCATCACGTTGTTCGAGTCGGGCAGAATGCTCTCCTCCACGTGCGAGGCGTGATTAATGATAAACACATTCGGGTTGGCCGTGCGGCTGAGGCTGGGTCCGGCTGTGCTTCCTGAGCATACGCTGCGAGTTTGACCCGGAGACGCACTGGGAGGTTTGACAGGCGGCGTACCTCGCGTAGCGTGTGCCCTGCTTGCGAGCCCCCGGGCAGCAGGCGGCACTCGGCTAGCAGGGGACGGTGCCGCCGTTGGCCTGTTTGGCTTGGACCCGGCTTGAATAGCAATTATTGTTCCCTTCACGGCCGATTTCTGTGCCGGCGGCTTGAGTGGCGCCGGTGTCTTCAAGTTGATCGTCTAAGAGAGATCGGGCATTAATTATTTGACAAATATTTGGTGGCCATCAACGTACCTGTCTTGGATTTGCTTCTGATGCTTTCCTGTCTCCTTCCACCGATGGCGACGACTCTGCGCCAGCCGCCGCAGACGATGTAGATGCTGCCATCGGAGTGCTGGTGGCCGCGGGAGCAGGACCAGCTTTCCGCCTGGGCGCCGCTACGGGAGTCTTTGCATTTGGAGAACTAATGCACTTGAAACCAATGATATTCTTCTGCGCATCGTACACGGGTTTCTTGGTCACTATTGTGTCCGGTTGCGCTGGGACAGTGCTCCGCGTTACCGCTGGACTGCTGCTGGACGCGACGCTTGTGGGGATCTGGGCCACAACGGGAGTCGCTGGCGGGACCGTCGCGTTTGCCCGCACCTCAGGCTGGGTGCTGCTTGTGGTTGCCTTGTTCAAGTAGTGCACATAGTTCTCCAGCAGCTTGGTGCCCACATCCACGTCGATGGGCATTAGGGTGCTGGTCCTCACCATTTCCTCGATGGTACGCTGTCGCTCGGCCACCGTCAAAGTGGCCACTCGCCGAATCAGGGCTTGCAGGACCAAATCGAACACCTGCACACGTGACTGCAGCTCCACGCGCTGCGGGTCTGTCGGGCAGAGCGTTGGCAACTGGATGAGAGAAAGCGGCGCACTACTGTCCTGCGCGTCGGTGGCTGTTGGCGGTGCTCCTGATCCAAAAGGCACCGTCTTCTTGGTCAGCGTTGTGCCGCGGGGCAACTGCTTGGACAGCGAGTCGATGGATGAGGCACGAACTGAAGGTTTGGGAGTGCTGGACGGTGCTGGAGTCGGTGGGGCAGCTGGAAGGGACGACCTCGGTTGAACCAGAGGAGCTTTAAGGGGTTGACTCGGCGGTATCGGAACATGCGAGGCAGTAGCCGCTGGCGCAGGAGGGACACGCATAGCCGCGGAAGCAGAAGCCTTATCCTTATCCTTGCCCAGCAGCTCCAGCTTCGCCCGCACCTTATTCGGGATATTCTTGTCCGCCTTGGAGATGAACTTGGTGGTGATAACCAGGTACTGCGGCATCTCCAGCACCGGAGCCTCGACCTTGGCATGCAGACGCGTCGGATCAATGGCCGTCATCGGTCCATCCAGATTGGGGCAGCAAAAATCGAGGCCCACCTCGCCGTATTTCCCCGAATGGCGGTTCGGGTAGAGGAACGAGAACATCTTGGTGTGGCCGAAGGAGTTCGCGTTGCTGCCGGGGGCACTAGCCGAGGGAATATTATTAGAGGCAGCACGATCGGCGGAAGTGGATGCGCTCATGACACTGATGACTGGGCGTGAGGAGATGTCAACAGGCGGAGGTGGGTCGTCTGCCACCAGCAGTGCTTGCGGCACTGGCGGAGGTGCAGCAGCCACCAGGGGCAGTGCCTCTTGTATATCCTCTTCCATGGGCTCAGGCGGAGCATCTTCAGGCTCGGACTTCACTTCCGCCACTGGAACGGGCACCGGCAGTGGCATTGGCAGGATGGTATTCATCTGTGCCTTCCGCAGAGCGGCTAGCCTGCTGGCATCCTCCAAGAGTCTTGAAGGCTGGTCGGGCACATTTTCAGCAGGCAACGGAGGAACAACTGGTGTCTCTACGGTCTCCGTGGCTGGTACGGGTTCGGAGGAATGTAATGCGGGAAGGGGAACCTGGGCAGATGCTGCCGGAACTGGTGCGGGGGATGGTGCGGGATCTGGCTGAGATGTAGCAGTTGTTGTTGTTGTTGTTGTTGTTGCTGAAACCGGTGGCAACGTAGGCACTTCAATTGGCACCAGTGGGGGCAGTGGCGGTATCGAGACAGCCCCTGGTTCTGGCCGAGAATTATTGAGCGATTCCGGCATCGAATCCACCGCCGACTCTGTGTCCGATGCCACATCGTCCTCTGGCCTTGGTAATTTCCGCTGTGATGCCTGCTTCTTGGCCTGGTTGTCCTTCAGCCATCGGTTGACCACACTCCGATTGATTCTGACGCGGACCTTGCGACGCTTTACCCCCTGGACGGGTGGCTTCGGCGCGTGTTGTTCTTTCTGGGCAACCACTGCTGGAGCCTTTGCGGTGGCCGTTAGCGGATCTACTTCTTGAGCCAAACCTGCAGCTGTTATTTTCACAGGAAAAGCCACGGACCGGCTTTCCTCGCCAGGATCTTCTCGCGTCCTGGGCAGCTCCTTGAGTCGCTTGGGATCTCTCGCCTCTGCCGGGTCAGGCGCCTTTCGTTTCTGAGCGGCGGGAGTTTTAATAAAACGCCCCTTTCGGTTCTTTCTTGGAAGTGTTTGTGGCTGGGGGGTTTCTGCTGGCGCCTCTACTTGGACCGATCCTGAAGGCTGACTTTCCTTGGAATCATTCTGGCCGTCGCTCGCGGGAACTGGAGTTGGAGCCAAAGATCTGCTGCTGCTGGCAGCTCGGGTCATGTGAATCGACTTGGCAAGGCTTACCGTACGCGGAGTCACAGCCACAGTAGGTTTTTCCATGCGACCTGTGGCCACAGATTCCTTTCGCTGCTCCGCTGTGGCTTTCTTGGCAGTACCCTTGGGTACGACTGTTACGACTTCCTCAGGGGCAGGAGCAGTATCTGCAGAGTCCACAACCTTGGTATCCTCTGCCGATTTCGCCGCTTGAGTCTCCTTGGCCACACCGCTTTTAGCCAGGGGTGCCTTGCGAGCATTCAAAGCTAGAGAGGCGGCTCCCTCCGACTTACGGGTCTCAATCTTCTTGGATACATCCACTTTGGATGGAGCTTTGCGCGGGTTCAACGCTTGACCCTCCGATTTTCTGGTCTCTGCCTTCTTTGGCACCTCCACTGGCAGAGATTTGGCGGCAGACACAGCTGTAGAATCCGTTTTCTTTGGTGGATTATCAGCGGCGACAACAGCCGACTTTGAAAGCACTTTCGGTTTGCCTTTATCCAAGGGTGCTGGAGTTGGCACCTCTGTCGTCGCCACTTTTGGTTCAACCTTCTTTTTGGTCTCCGATTTTCGAGCAGTCCTCTGTGCCTCAACCAACTGTACCTTTCGGGGCAGAACTGGTGATTTCTCCAGAAACTTGGCTAGAGCTGAAGAACCTGGCACCGTGTCCTTTGCAGGAACCACAGAAACAGATATGTTTACCTTTCTGGGAGGAGTCGCCGCCGGTTTGTCTTCTTTGGCGGGAGTTTCATTCTTCTTGGTGGCCGGCAGCACGGCCTTCTTGGTGAGTACTAGGGTTCTGTTAGGAGTCGACTTGGTCTGGGCCTTGCTCGCTTCGACTTCGGCCTTGTTAAGAGATTTCCTGGCTGGCACAGGCGATCCCGAACCCTCGCCCTGCAGGGGGGGCTTGCGTAGATTAAGGGAGGAACTCAGCACGGTCTGTACCATAGGCTTTTTGGTCGGGCCTCCCGGCGATGGCTGTGGCTTATCATCGAGTGCCTTCTTGCCCGGCGCTGGTATGATGACATGTTTCGTGACCTCCGCATAATTGGCGGATCCCTTCAATGCAGCCGCCTTCTTTGCCGCTTGCGATGTCTGGGGCTGCTCGCTTCCGGCTGCTTTCACTGGCGAAGTCATGATGGTTTCATTCCCTATCATTGATATAAACTTGCCGCCCCTCTCACTGGCCTTAGGTGCTGCTGCTGCTGGTGGCGGGTCAGTTTTCATGCGCTTAAGGGCGGGTCGCTCCTCTTCCTCCTGCTGGTAACGGCGGCGTGCTGTAAGGGAGGGAACATTCTAGCGATCTTGATGATGATCAAGAATATGACTTAAGTACTCACCAGTTTTAAGAAGTTCCTTTCTCTTCTCAATATTCGACTTAATATTCATCTGTAGCTTTTTCCTCGCGGCTTCTAAATGACAAAAGATTAGATTAAAGCAGAGGGAGAAAGAGAAAACTTTCGTTAGAAACATTGCTAGAGTAAAAATAAAACAATATAAAGGCATAGAATGGGCTAGCTATTAACCATCTGGCTGTGAGGAATCCGCTTCCCGCTTGCGCATATTGCGCATCACCCTGCTGTTTGTGCTGGTCTCTGGCGCGGCGACGACGGTGACACCTGTTGTTTCTGAAGTTGGACTTGCAGTAGAGTCGCTAGCATCCGTTGGAGAATTTTCGGGTTCTTCGGTGGGTATCTCTTGTGCTAAGGAGTCTGGATCAGTGCCGTCCTCCCTAAGGGGTTCTGTGGCCGAGGGAGCAGACTCTTCTTTGGCGGCATCCTCTTTGGGAGTTTCATCTTCTTTAGGGGATTCCTTCTCTTGGGAAGGTTCCTCCTCCGTGTGGTTTAGTTCATCGGTGGCTGGTGGATTAGGGGTTTCATTCTCGTGGACCTGCACGGTAGAAGCCTCTTCAGTTGTAGCATTAGGATTCTCAAGGATTCTTTCATCAGCTTTGTCTGTTTTAAGCTCCTGATTTATAGTTTCTAGTTCACCCTTGGATTTCTCCTCAATATCTGTCATCTTCTGAGATGCTTCCTCAGGCACTTCAATATCATTTGCTGCTTCTTTTGGAACTTCTTCTTGAACAGCATCTTTTGGTTCCTTTGGAACTTCCTCCTGACTCGCATCTTTCGCTTGCTCAGTTGCTTCCTTAGGAACTTCGTCTTGGACAGGTTTATTATCAGGAATTAAATCAGACTTGGAACCAGAAATAGTATCCGGCACGGAATCCGATTCGCAGACCGGCTGGGACTCTGGTCTATCCACCAGATCGGGTACTGTAGTTTCGTCTATGTTCCCCAAAATCTTCTTAAACTTCATTTTCTTGTTTAAAGTCCACTTTGAGCTAAGAGTTTTTTCGTTTCTCTTTAAACTGCAAGTGGTAGGAGTTCTTTTTACTAAAACGCGAAGCTTGCGGCAGGTCGAGGAAGTGCTGGGAGTTTTTGGTTCGGTGATTGATTCGGTAACAGACTTTGATAAGGGGCTAAATTCCTTGACCTTCTCGGGGGCATTAAAGTGGACCTTTGAAGGACTGTTGCTGCTTATATTTTTGGCATCCGTTCGGGCAGACTCCTCTGGCAGAGTTTCTACATTTTCAGGGTTAGTTTCCGATGGAGTTGTTATCGAAACTGATTCTTTAGAATTTGCGGTGGTATTAAGAGCAGAAGTTGAGGTCGGTGTGATAGATTTATGTTTATTTTTCTTAGCATTTTCCTTTAGTCCTTTATTTGTTCCGGATGACGACGGCAATGTGGGCTCTATATCCAGCGGCGTGTCACTTTTTTCTGCACTTATTTGTACTCCCGATTTTGATTCGGCGGCATCTTGATGGGTGGGCATTGGTACCGTTTCACCACATAAAGAATTGGGTGAAGCCTCAATTTGGTCGTATTCAGAGTCTTCAATGGAAACAGCTTGCCTGCGCCTTGTTATCCTTCCAAGTTCCACTCCCGACACGCCGGGTTTATCTGTCCTTTCAGCCGATTCAACCTTCGAAGGGGATACTGTAACAACGTCCACGTCCTCGTCTGTCTCAGTTGCAGTGTTTATATTCTCTTTGGGTTTCTTATTTCCTTTGCTTTTTCTGTGTTTGAATTTTTCCTTTACGTTCTTTTCTTGCTCTGCTTCTTTTGCATCACTGGTCGAAGCTGCTGTGCTCTCCACGCCA
Source organism: Drosophila baimaii (assembly GCA_018874675.1). Taxonomy (NCBI): domain Eukaryota; kingdom Metazoa; phylum Arthropoda; class Insecta; order Diptera; family Drosophilidae; genus Drosophila; species Drosophila baimaii. Next base: position 32,524 of record JAEIIU010055654.1, on the reverse strand, counting down.
TTGCCCGCTTCTTCCTCAGTGGATTTACCTCCTTTGCTCTTTCTGTTTTTTGATTTCTCCTTCAAGGTCTTCTCCTGCACCGATTTTTGTGCAGCAGGTTCCGGATCAGCACTGGTCGAAGCTGCATCACTCTTCGGCGTTGGATTCATTTTCTTAGAATTAATTTTCTTAGTCATTTCAATGTTCGGTTCTTTTTGGTCTGAGCTGTCATCCACTGATTTATCCTTACGACTTTTCGACAGTGTGACCGTCTCCCTTTTAGATTTGACAGTTCTATCCTTGGAAGTTTCTTTCTCTTCAACCTTGCCCCTTTGGGACGGCATCTCCTTTGTGGTTCCCCTGCCCCTGGAAGAATGCGATTTGCCCGGAGGTGGGGAGGCGTCCGTTTGAGATTTTACCTTACTTCCGCGACTGGCTTTGCTAGAGCTTTGTTCCCCTTTCATGGCTGAAGAATTGTCAACTGGAGTTTCTGGCTTCACATCGATTCCCCTACTGCTGGTTCTCGATGGGTTTTTCTCCCTTTCGACTTCAGAGCTTTCGGTGGCCGATTCGCATTCCGGCTTACCTTTGTTCTTCAGCGATTTGCGAGACCTAGACTTTCTAGGTCTAGACGGTTTCTCCTCAATCTTCTCCGCTTCAGAATTATCCTCTTTTGGCTCTTTGGATTGCTCTGGGGGTGACTCGGAAGTATCATCGGCTTGGGGTTCCACAGGCTCAGTCTTTTGCTCTGAGGAATTATCCTCTTTTGGCTCAGACTCTTTGGATTGCTCTGGGGGTGACTCGCAAGTATCATCGGCTTGGGGTTTCACTGGCTCAGTCTTTTGCTCTGACTCGCTGGCCGTCGATTGCTCTTCAATGAACTTGGAAGTGTGCGGCAGCCCTTTGACTGCATCCACCATATCTTTCTTCTTGCGTCGGCCTCTTTTCTTTAGAGGTTTTACCTCCACCTTTATCGCATCAGTCTCATCGAAGCTTGGCTTTTCCTCAGCCAATTCTGCAGTATCTGCCACTGGTACATCATTCGCCGGGTTGTTCGATTTCTCCATATTCGTATCCTTTGTTTCTATCTCAACGGTAGGCGACTTTGTTTCAGTAACTGAACTTTCTTTTGGCAACTTGGGACGTTCTTGGGAGGAATGGCTTTCAGCTGGCGACCTTCCTAGCCTTGGACTGCTTCTCCTTGATGAATCATCTTTGAGAAGAGCGAGTTCACTTTTTAGCGGCACCTTGCCACGGCTTTTGCGGCCAGTTTGTTTATTTGGAGCGTTATCCGGGGTTCCCGGTTTTGATTCTGGCTTATCCGAGCGAAGAGTTCTGCGGGAAACCGAACTTTCTGCAGCTTCCCCGAGTTCTTTCAATTTAGCTGGTGATGAGTGATTTCTCTTCTTAGTTGGAGTATCAAATTTGGGAGGCTCTTCGTTACATGTGGATGTCTGGTCCTCTTTGGCTGAAGATTTATCTTCAGCTTCAGATTGAAGCTCTTCAATTGCGGATTTTTCTGGAACTTCGGAATGTTCCCCTGGCGGCAATTGCTCTTTTTTCGGAGACTGTTCGGCAGCTATAGATGGCTCTTTCTCAGGAGATGTCTCTTTATTTGGGGATTGCTCTTTCGCTGGGGAATGCTCTTTAGTTGGGGATTTGTGTTTTGCTGGGGATTGATCTTTAGCTGGGGATTGCTCCTTCGTTGGGTAGTGCTCTTTAGTTGGGGAATGCTCTTTAGCTGGGGATTCCTGTTTCATAGGGGATTGCTCCTTAGTTGGGGAATGCTTTTTAGCTGGGGATTTCTGTTTCGCTGGGGATTGATCTTTAGCTGGGAATTGCTCTTTCGTTGGGGATTGCTCTTTAGTTGGGGAATGCTCTTTAGCTGGGGATTTCTGTTTCACTGGGGATGGCTCTTTAGCTGGAGATTTCTCATTAACTTCATTGAGTTCCTCAGTCGAAGATGGCTCTTCAGGCACTACCACGACCTCCGTTATAGTTTCCTGCTCCAGTTCCTTGACAATATCAATTACAGGATTTTGATCACCTGCAACAGTGACCGCTGCAGCCTCAGTCACTTCAATTCCTTTGCCCACTTCAGCGGCCAAGATCTCCTCCGCCAATTTAATGTCCTCTGCCAGCTGGGAATCACTCTCCTCCAGAATATTTCCCGTTACTGGCGTGGCGTGCACATTGGCAGAGGCATCTAAGGCATCGGCGAGTTCAGGCGTCAGCGCAATTTCACCTGCATTTTCAATTGCACTTTCGATTTCCTCCAGTTCTTTTATTGCCATGGTTGCATCATTGCTATGATCTTCCCGCGCTTTCTCTGGCTGTGATAGCCAATCTTTATTGTCCTGTTCTTGAGGCTGGGTTACACGTTCGGGTATTTCGCTGTGGTCCACAGCGGTGTCAAACGATTCGGTTGATGTGTCCACTTTAGGATGTGGTTCCTTTTCGAGATTCCGCGCCGCCTCTTCACCCTGGATTGGGCTCCTGTCTGGGGCACTTTTGAGATCGGTTTCTTGGTGGCATGATGGCATGCTAATATCGTCCTGGGATGTAGGTCCTGCACACTCTTTGGCTTTTTCTAACTCTGAATTCAGTTCACACTTATCGGCCGCCTCCTGCTGTCCCAGCAAATCCTGCTCCTCGACCACTTCTACTCCGCTCGCTTCCAATGGAACTTCCTGATCTTTGGCCACGGGTTCACGCACACTTTCAGCGCTCTTATCTTGTGCCAGCGTCTTCCTTTTGTGTTGTTTTTTCGGAGGTCTGCCGCGCTTCCTCTTCACTGGCACTGGCTCTTCTCCCTCTGTTTCCTTGGCACTACTGAGTACATTGTCCTCGGTGGTCGCAGACCGACCCTTTCGCTGCTCCTTCCCTTGCGAGCGTCCGGGCTTGGGAAACGCAGACTCACTCTTCGACCTCCGCAGCTGGGTTCCCGACGGCTCGCAGCCATTGTCAAGCCGCTCGCTGGAGTAGGTAAGCTTGCGCACGTGACTTGTGGCCAGATTTGAGGCGGTGCCTGGCTCTCCAGAGATCTTGGACCTGGATCTGCTGCGATGCTTAGAGCCGGAGCGCTTCTGATACTCCACCGAGCGCTCTACATCGATCTCCAGGATCTTCTCAGCCAAGTCCTGGGTCATACGCTCCACCGTCTCCAGCGTCAGATCATCGTCCACTTCGTACAGTCTGCGACTAGCACTGGCATTGGCACTGGACCTTTCCTCCAAAGAGTTTGAGCGGCGAATGGCAGTTTTCGGGGGTGAGGAGTGGGCGCTGCCGCTGGCCTTCGTTAGCTCACGCTCCTGCTCGCGCTCCTTCTCCTCCTGCACTTTGTCACTGGCTGCGAAACAGAAAGCAGAAAAAGTTACAAATGTCAGGGTGTCGTGGGAAATAGGGGAATCACGGGGGCGCTCATGGTCGAGAAATGCTCGCCCCAATGACAGTCGGTGCACACTTACCCGCTGCTCGCTCATTAGCATGCTTAACCTGTTCGGAGGAAGAGGGTTTCTTTTCGTTGGAACGCGATTTTCTAGCAAAACTCTGTTTCTTATAGTTAGGCGGCGCCTCGGCGCAACTGAGATTATTCAAATAGGATTGCAGGCGCTCATTGACGCTGTTCATTATCGACGCCCGACTCCTCTCATCCTGCTCCCGCGGCGGCTCCTGGCCATCGTCGTCGGAAACAACAGGTGTCACGGTGTCTACACGGTTTTTGTTTTTATATATTATAAATATTATCAGAGGGTTGGCAGTATCAACTAGTCAATAACGCTGACTTACCCGCCACCGATGTGGTCCGGCTCGTGTCCGTTGATATGTCGATGATCGGCTCGGCTTCCTCGTCCGCCGAGTCGTGATCGCCGAAGAAGTCCGATTCGTATGTGTACGACGAATCGCTGTCCGATTCCTCAAAGAACTCTTTCAGATCTGTCCAGGTAAAATGTGTATTAGAATATCAAGGAAACCCCTTTGATAACTGGGCTCTTACTTAGGGGATCCGATTTGGGCTCGTGCTTGGGCGGCTTCAGGTCTGTCTTCTGGGCCTTCAAGATGGTCACCGCCTTGTTCTTGCCGGCAGTGCTGCTGCCGTTCACAGAGTTCGGCTTGCCCGCATTCTTACCACTTAGACTGGGAGCAGCAGCAGCGGCGGCAGCACCTTTGCCCGAGGAAGCAGTCACCGCCGGCTTCGGCTTTCTGTTGGTGGACTTTCCGCGGGCACTGCTGTTGCTGCTGCTGCTGCTCCTGTACATAGCATCGCCGTGAGACTTCTTCGCCCTTGCCTGCGAAGTGCTCGGCTTGTGTACAGTCGACCGCTGGGTTGAACGCATTAGGGCTTGGCCTGTGGGTGAACGAATCTTACATGTACAAGAATGCAGAGACATTACCATTTTGGCAAACTTACCCAAATCCTCCACAGAGTCATACGACGAGAAGCGTTCGCGCCGCTTGTGCGGCTTCGATTTGTGGAGTTTCCGGTTGAACAGGGCGTCCAGAGCATCGTTGGACTCATCGCTGGAGAAGGAGGAGTGCTGACGCCTGCTCTGAGACTTGGAGCCCGAACCTTCGGTGAGATTGAGCAGGTCGTCGTCAACAGACTTGTCAAGAAAGAGTTTTTGGAAGATATCCGCATCGAGAGAGGACGAGTTGCTAGAGTCTGATGAAATTCGACGCCGCCGGGCGCCGGCAGACGGTCGGGCATCTCCGATTTTAATGCCTGAAAAAACGCGGATTACACACACATTACACATTACACTATTTCGATTGCCCTTCAGAGCATCCGCATAGTCGCACACACGCACCTGGCAGCACCAAGTCTTTGTACTCGTCCAGATATTCTATGTCTTCCATGTTACACTTTTCATGTGCGTCGTCCGAAAATAAAGTCCTGCGCTGCGTCGCACTCTCATCAATAAAAGTCGGGCAAACAATGCACGGCTAGTTCTTGCGTCGAGAAGTACTGAAAATTGCTTTTAAGCGTGCCCAAGCCAGCCTTCGTCAACTCCTTTTTACGGTAAAAAAAAAACTCTTAAATATGAAGCAAAAATGCTGCCGCTGTGGTAAAGTGAACGTAGGGCAGTTGTGCAAAAAGGCCGACGCGTTTGGCCCGCGCTTTGGTGTGGATGTATGGTGCAGCTGCCTGTGGTGAAAAAGCCATTCAATGGATTTAACAAAGCGTTAACTGCTGCAAAGATTTGACACTTAATTAACTTATTAAGTTTATTTATTTACTAAGTTTATTTACACTTAGTTTATTGTTTAATCGACGCCACTCAAAATGCGCGTTACCGGGAAAAAATTCTAAAAATATCCCTCACTCAGGGCAGCACCGGATCACGTTATCGATATTCCCTTATCGCATATCGATATCGTCTGACTTTATTTTAATATTAAAATATTGTATGTAAATTCAAAATAAAAACACCGTTTTATCAGCAGTAAATAGAATTGATATTCAGTAGGCTTAACTAAAGTTGTTTCATTATTAAAAAATACTGTTATTGCAAGGCCTAATTTTTTAATTGAAATTGAAAAAGTCGTATGAAAAGGTTTTCGCGCTCGTTAGCTGAATATAACTACAAATTTCGGTAAGAAAACAGATACTTAAATTAATTGTCCTAAAACTAAATTTAATTATACAAATATACATTACATCGCTCACAAATCCAAAATTCGTGTGTTTATATTGCATATACATATGTTTGATTCATATATTTTTTATTAATTCTTATGTCAAAGATTTGAGTGACGATAGTTGAGGTTGTGCTCCCATCTCTAGCGACACTTGAAAGAACACGAATTGCAGCCCTGACATACGCCTCAAGTATCGGCTATCGGCTTAGAAACCACCACTAACGTGACGTGGAACGAAAAAAACGAAGCAGACACGAAGCCGAGCCGAGCCGTCAAAATCGTATTGCTATTCCACCGCATTTTCCAGGTCAGCACCAATCAATCGTAGTCGTTCCGTGAAGCAAGAAGACAAATATGGTGAGTTAAACTGGCCAACAATAAAGCAATTAGCCTAATCCAGACACTCGACAGCCCGCTCCTGCAAGTTCAACGTCCGTGGGCAGCGGATCCCGCTCGCCCAGCAAACTGACGGCGCCACGTAGCGCCGGAGCTGGGGGCGGAAGCACGCTGAAGCAGCGCAAGACCACCAGCAGCACCACGGCGGCCAGGAGTCGCGCGCCCGGCGGAGCCGGAACAGGCGGCATGTGGCGCTTCTACACGGACGACTCTCCCGGCATCAAGGTGTAAGTGGTGGAGCCGGAGCCGCTGGGCTATATTTAGAGATTCTCAATTATGACACTCATTTCTCCCCTAATCCCGCAGTGGTCCCGTGCCCGTCCTGGTCATGTCGCTGCTGTTCATCGCTTCCGTCTTCATGCTGCACATCTGGGGCAAATACAATCGTTCTTAAGCCATTTCATTCGTAGCCAATAAATACTTTCACCTCAACGAACGTGAACAGTGTCGACGTCATCATTTCTTTCGCGGCGACGGCGATAATAGCAACCACAACAACAACAGCAACATGAGAAAGAAGCATTCCGCTTGTTGAGGCATCGGTGTGTTTTCCACATGAAATTAATTATACCTTAAGCTTAAGTTAAAGACCTGCGTAAACGTACATTTTTTCAAAATTTCGTCGTAACTTTCCTGTCCGCCAAATCCTGTGAAAATAAGTGCTTTTCGCGGGCTGAGAATTCATTCCACAATTTATCGTGGTCATGTGCATTATAGAGATTCCGCGCGCAGCCGTTGCAATTCAAAAATTTGTAAGAAGACATTAAACGAAAAGTGTTAAGAACAAAATAAATTTTGTATTAAATTAAATGTTTGGTTTGGTGTGTTGGGGGTTGGTTATAACAAAAACAATAGATCAGAGGCACTGTATGGTGGTTTCTCCCATAAACTGATGTTCCTGAAAGTATTTTTTGCGGTGGCTGCACCTCCGTTCCCTATGATTCTGTTTGCCACAGATAAGGCAGCCTTTTGTGTGCTCCAGCTTTCTTTTCGTGAACTTTAAGCAATTGGTTTCGATGTGCCCCCTCTCTCCACACAGCCAGCAATGTTGTTTGCTTTGGTAAAAGGCACAGGTGTGTCCCTCCCGTTGGGTACATCTTCTGCAGCTCGGACAGTGCACGTAGTTGGGCTTAACACAGGTATCGCAGTGATCACAGTGCCTGTAGGTCTGACCATTAGCCGAGGGACATGTTCCACAGCGACTGCAGTGAAGATTCTCCTTGGCCGTGTAACAATCACAGTCCTTGCAGTATCTGTAGCCCTCTTCCAAAGGCAAGCGAAGCAACCTCAGTGGCACATTGGTGAAAATCCGCACGGGTGAGCCACAAAAGCGACTCTGCTTACCCACGTTCGTGTACCTCAAGTGATTCGTGTAGTTTATCCTGTAGTCACACATCTCCATCTCCGGCATTTCTTGCCGTATGTGATTGGCCGAGTAGTAGGGATAAATCCAGAAAATGGACAGTGGAGTGGAGGGCAGCTTGTTTATCTCGTTGTGGAGCTTCCTCAGAGAGCGTAGAGTATGGGAAATCAGCTCTGTGCGACAGCCAAAGGGCGGATCGGTCACAATCAGTAGTTGATCTGAGCTGGAATTTAACAAATGCATTATAAGGAAGTCATTTACTTAGGATTAATAACCAACTTGGAGCAATTCAGGAACTTTTCAAAGGGTTTTCTATTGTAGAAGAAGTGGTTGTTGCACATGTTGTAGAGGCAGAACTCTTCTGGTCCCAGATATCCGGTAAATCTCTCATCCAGATCGAGCAGAAAACTTTGGAGTTTGCGGCGCAAGTGGAAGTGTAAGCGCGGTGCTCCCATGCAGATTACCTTGCTAATATATGGGAGTTAGTCATGTATCAAATATATAATGTGTCTCACTAACGTTACTGCCAAAACTCGGCACTGCTCCGCCAGGAAGTTTAGAGCAGCTTCGTCAAAGAAATACTGGGCATTTACTTTGTCCTGGGAAAGAGCTATTAAGCTTAATGTGGGATCGGGAAGACCGGGATCTTGTTCTTTTCTGTATATTGAAGGATATTCCCTTTCTCCAGGTCCACTCCCAGAGCTTTGCCCGCTCCACTGATCCGCTGGCAGGTGGAAATTGCAAAGTTTCGAATCCCGGTGAGCGGAGCAGGCGTAGTATCCCTGCCCGGGTAGCTGAGATTGCCGATAGAACAAAACAGTGGGTCCATGCTCGCAGCGGGGATGTTTCTCGCCGACCTCAGCTTCTTGATCTTCCGCCTGTATAAGTAGTTTATCGCTTTTATTTACAAACATGCTTAAAAACTAATAATTCGGGAAAAGCAACAGTTGGCGCTGCCACCTCGCGGCCACGATTGCAAAGCTGCCAACTTGAAAAGATTTAATAATTGTTGAATTGAATGATATTTTAATTATTCAATTAGGTATAAATGATAGATGATAATATTGTTTAATTTAACAATAAATTTAGGCCCCATTTCAAATCTCATCTTCCCATATTGCATCTTGAGTGGCCTGTCCACTCGTCCAACAATCGCACGAAAATCACGAAATGCGAGAAAAATTGAAATCGATTATATCAATAGTAACATGGAAACTTAGTACAACTTGCTAAATGGTTCTGAAAAATAGGAAAATTGTAATAAATTACGTTTTTTTTTGTGTTTTGCAACCACAATTAGCAACAATTTTCTTAGTTGGAAAAAAATATTTAAAATTCATTTACCGTGCGCAGAGTTGCTTGTGAAAAGGAACCATTGGTGGTTCCGATGTTTTGAAAACATCGATAGTATCGATTGTCCTCCGATGTTTTTCCTGCACCACTATAAAAGCCAAACGCAACACATAAAAATTCTTTCAGTTAAAAAAAATTCTGAGCCGTCGCGTCGTTTAAATAAAAAAATGATTGGGTCAAAGCAAAGTCAAGCGAAAGCTGCATTTTATACAGTAGAGAAAAGTTAATAAACTGTGCGGATGCAAGCGGCATTGATTGATTAAAAAAGGTGAGTAGTGAAAAAATTGCATGTTTTTCCCGAATTTGATGAATGTTCTTTTTCTGAAGAGTCGGGTGCCGGGTCGCAAGATTCGGCACTCTTTTCCTGTAGAAAGAATAAGAACGGCCAACTGATTAAATATATTAACTAAAATGCACTTATAAGTGCAGTGTGCAAGGCAAAGAAAATAACCTTTATATTTCATTTGTTGCAGATGTGAAAAACACGTGGCGTGAGAGGGAGAGAGAGAGAGAGAGAGACCGCCGGCTTTTGGCTGCATAGGTATGTGTGTGTTCTCTCTCTGTGTTTGTAAAATAAAATTTTTTTCTGATGATAAGTTCAATCTGAACAATGTGCTGTTGATTTACAACTTAAAAATTAAACCAAAAGGATTCTGATAAACATAAAATACTATAACGATGCATATAAAAATAAATGCAAGATATTAATCAAAGTTTTTGAATATAATTTTCAGCGATTTTATTCGAATATGAGGCATTTTTGTGGAGCAGCCCTGGAAAAAATGTGTAATAAGGTAAGAATATTTCAAATTAAATTCTGTTAAAACTGATGATAAGTTCAATCTGAACAAAGTGCTGTTGATTCACAACTTAAAATTAAACCAAAAGGATTCTGAAAAACAATGTACATCTCAATAGCAAAAATACAAATATTTACAAGAATTTAATCCAAGATTTTCGTTCTTATTTTTAGCTCTTTTAAATCGAAGGGCCGCCATTTTTGTGGAGCAACCCTGGGAAAATGTAAATTAAGGTAAGTTTATTTTGAATAAAGAAAAATAATTTGATTTATCCTGATGATAAGTTTAATCTGAACAAAGTGCTGTTGATTCACAACTTAAAATTAAACCAAAAGGATTCTGATAACCATTTAATACCATCAATTATTTAAAAGAAAATGGCGCAGATAACCTAACCTAGTTTTGTTTATTTTTAGGTACATTTTCCGGTATAGGAGCCTAATTCGAATGGAATTCCTTTTGCCATGTGGTAAGTTTACTCTGAAAAAAAAACAAAATTGAACATAAAATTCAAGTGATGAAAGTAATTACCGTACGATTTCCGTGATTAAAAACCCCATGGCTGCAATTTTTGCAACTGATTTTCCTTAAATATAACTAGATATAATTTAAGGCTTGAACATTTTATTAATTTGATTTCGTTTTTGATTTTAGATGCTGCTCTTATGAGTGAACTCAATACAGATACCTTCAGAGCCACATAAGGTAAGAAAACATGCTTGTTTTATAATTAAATTGAAAAAGTAATTTGATGACAGTAATTACCGTACGATTTTCGTGATTAAAAACCTCATGGCTGCAATTTTTGCAACTGAACTTAAATATTCTTATTATTATTGTTATTTATAAGAAAATATACTAACTTGATATTTTTCTTTTCATTTTGCAGTTGTTGAAAGTTTCACTAAAACTGATGCAAAATGGTTCTTAATCATGAATTCTGGTAAGTCTTAAACTATTAAAATACAAATATGCTGCAATGTTTAAATGATGAATACCTTTATCTATTAACTTTCGTTCTACTGAGTAGAAAATGCGGAGAAATTTTTCTGATACATAAAACTAAAGCAGCATATTGTCTAGAAAATATAATTGATATTGTTATTAACAACATTTTTCTTGTTTTCTTACAGTTTTTTTTTTTGGGAACTTCTGATTTTTGATCAACTACTTACATTATTTTAAAGGTAGGTTTATATAACGTTTATTAGATATGAAATTGTTCTATGATGTTACTTCTAGTATAGTTCATTAGAATTACACATGTTACAAACTTTTTGAAGCTGATTCACTTAAAAATGAACACATTTATTATATTTAATTAAGAATTTGCTAATAATATAATTTTCTTTTATTGCAGTTGTAATGTGATTATCACCCAAAATGTGATGGCTTCCTAACTTTAAAGGTAAGCATTTACTTATGTTTTCCGGTTTTTGTACAGCGTTTGATGATATAATCCTAACTCAGGATTCCCTCTTCTGAGTAGAACCCTAAAACAACCATGCTGTCCACTATCCCTGTCTGATTATATTAAACGCTTACAAATCTTTCAAATTTGTTTATAATAAATTGCTAACGATAAGTAATCTCTTTATTTATAGAATTTTAAATCTGGCGTGGGCACGAATTATAACAAAAAGAGCTAACTTGGTATCTATGAAAACAATTTGATTGGAAGTCATCACATTCAAGGTAAATTAATGCTAAATATTTAGTGACATTCATTTGAAAAGCGCTTGATCTGATGATATAATTCCTAACTCAGGATTCCCTCTTCTGAGTAGAACCCTAAAACAACCATGCTGTTCACTTTCCCTGTCTGAACTCAAATGCTTTACAAAAATAGTTTTATTTAAATCATGATCACCTGAAATGGTTAAATAATACAGTTTTGTCATTTACAGCTCTGGTTTTGGAAGTCTAGAATTGCTTATTCATCCCTTAAAAATACTAAAAAGGTAAATAAATATATCTATTTTTATTTTAATTTGCTTAAACTTTTAAAAGATGAAAAATCCCTTAGTGGATAATCATACTGAGATAAACGTAATGCTGTTGTTTAATGTCTTCTTTCCCCAACTGATCCATAATTTTAAATATGGACTTTATCTTTGTTTAATGTTAAAATACTAATGTGAATATATATTTTCTATTTCAGCTTGTGGAATTCATAGGGAGAGCTTATTAATGCTGATGATGCAAATAAAAAGGTAAATATAAAATAAATGAGATTTAAATAGTTAAATGAAATGAGGAAAATTCGTCCGTAATTATTTTACTGAGATAAATCATGCGGTTTGACGATTCCCCACCTGATCTTTTAATTAAAAAAATGAGTTTTTGTCTCATTTAATTTTGAATATCAAAAGACTAATTTGTATTTTTCCGTTTTTTGCAGATTATCCTCGTAACACGACCTGCTCCTTTGAATAATATGGCGCTTTCTTGGAGATTTATTAAACATCAACTTTGCCAAGGTACATCCTTGAAGTCATGTTATTTTGTTAATTTGAAATGAGGAAAATTCGTCCGTAAATATTTTACTGAGACAGACCATGCTGTTTGACGATTCCCCACCTGATCCATTAATTTCAAATATACAATTTATAATCCCCTGATTTCAATGATAATTACTGATTATTTTATTTCGTTTGCAGGTTGTTTCGGTAATTTATATTTGAAAAATAAATGAAATTTAACCGAATGAATACATTAAAATATTTCCTTTTTATTGGGGGTGCTTGCCGACCATTTTCTGACATCATTTTATATGGGTCTTATAATTAATTGTCTTAATTATGCTTTCTTTTTTTTTTAATAAAAAGCTTGAAAGTAATTCTCCGATTTTTCATTGATATTGCAGCGCCATCTGGCGCTTTCTGTGGTGCTTAGGCGGTGCACTTAGGCGCCATCTGGCGTACATTAAGTCTCATTGCAGTAGCTTAAAAACATTCTGGCAACACTGTTGTATACCAAAGCTGGCTGCTATGAAACTTGATTAATTTTGAATTTAAAGTTTTGTGATTGTTGATTGGTTTATTATTTTATGCATTTTATGCATACTTCCTCGTTGTAGGCTTTCCTTTCTAAGCCCCTTTAAATATATTTCCCTTTCCCCGAAACACATTTTACAGGTTCGCTCCCGTTTTTCTTTGCATTTTTAAGGACAACAAACATCCATTTATCATGCTGTAGTGCTGTCCACATAAGCGGAAGCTGTTACACCGCTCACAACATGCATGTCCTGCCAGCCGTAAGAACAGCAACAATAACAGGCAATAACAAACGGAGGGGAAGTACATATTAAGAGCTGAAGGAGCTCCAAGGAGGGAGGGGGCGGGAAGGGTGTCACAACTATTTTCAACATTGTGCACACATTTCATTCATTGAGTGCAAGCGCACGACGAGCATATTTACAACGAGTTACGACTACGCGACGACGACAGCGATGTGTGCGAGGCACTTTATGCGCTTTTATGCGATTTTATGGGGCATTTTAAATGACAGTTAGTTGGTTTTTTATTAAGTTGATAATTATCTGTGGAGTGTGGGCGGTTTATGGGTTTATGGGGGGTGGCAGTGTGCAATCAAAACGCAATGAATTCAATTGAAAATTTTCCATTTCCCGTCCAAGCTCAAGTTATTTACAACTTCACTTGAGGAAGTAGAGGGCTTTCGAGGGGTGGCTTTGTGTGCAGTGGGAGAAAGAGTAAATCTAGTTTAATTTCTTTTAATTTGCAATAAAATAAATCAATTATTTAAAGGTACTTTGTTGAAAAGACTAATTCAAGTGAAAGAGCATAGTTTTTGGCTTAAATTTCATTTTTTTAAGTCAAAATAGTTGTTTTTATTATGGTTTTTTCTCTGTGTGTTCTTTTGGTGGTTTCGCTGAGGTTTTCCGGAATCTCTGGGTGTCGTCGGACTCTGCCAAGTCGTCGAACTTTTTGCACTCGATATGTGACGACAAGGACATTGCTGCGCTTTTTCACTCCCGAGACTGATAAAGATAAGGCCAAGGAGCCTGTCGCCGCTGCTTGTCGAGTGGCTCCTGCAGGAAACTTTGCCTTTCTGCCTGTCTTGCCACAGCTCTCCTCCTTCCTTTTTTCATTCTTTTGGCTCTTTTGCTGCCGCCGCCCTCTTTGACCCGTCCGGCCCCTCTGGCTCCGGTTTTTGCGGTTAAATGGAGGGAGGAGCCGGGAGTGCCAGCTGGGCAAGTTGGCCAGCATTTCTGTGACAATTTATTTTCTATGCTTTGGCATTCGCTTTTCAACAAATCGAAAAACTATTAAATTGGGCTGAAAGCCAGCAAACGAACGCCACAGAGAGGAGAGCTCCAAAGAGTAAAAACAAACGCCAAGGAAATAAGTAGGGGGGAGCTTGAGACATTTATTTCCGCAAAATATTGAAGATCGTATGCCCTATTTGTGGGATTTACTAGTTGTTGACCAGAGTCCAGCGATGGGGTTTATTGTTTTTTAAAAATAGGGTTTTTTTTTGTGAAATTTTCACAGATATTTATAGGTGCTTAGTTAATAGGCAGAGGGTAGAAAATAATGGTTTATATCTTAATATTATTATATAAATAACCACAGGCTTTGTTAAATGTAATATGTTTATAAATTCCATTCCAATAATTATATTTTTCGGTTTTAAAAAATCCCACTGAACGCGTTGCTTCCACCTGAATTCCAGTTCCCTTTGTTCCTTTGATGATTTCACCCATAGGACTCATCCTCCCAACTCAGTGTCCTGCAAAGGGTATTCAAAGGCAAACTCTGGTCGCTTACTCTCTACATAGTACGTACTACGTACTGGCAGAGATTTCGCTTTGTTGACAGTCACGCGACTCTGCCATGCTTTGGCACATTTGATTTGGCTGCAACTTTTCACCTCGCAGCGGTAGGAACTGCCACGACATCAAGTTAATTGGATGGCAAAATCGAGCCAGGATGGCTGTGAGGCTGTAAGGCATCTCTCTGCAGTAACGCGGAGGAGGTCACGGGGTGACGAATGGGTGTATCTGTGTGTGTGGCCAAGGCAACCGAGCCCCGATTAGAATCTAAGCCTTGTGGACACAGAGAAGAGCGCATATACACATACATCGCACATGGCATTCAACAATTTTGAGGCAAGCAAACAGACATTAACACGTGAGCACGGCTATCTGTGGGGGAGATCTCGGAGTATCGCAATCTCTGGATCTCAGAAAATCCGTGAATCTCCGAGAATGTTTGCTAGTTGGCACCTCATCTCAAAACGGAACGAATGAACTACTACAGCCTACGGAGCGGGGCACATAACATACTTATGTATACATAGAGAATACCCAGCACTTTTCGGGTGACACTAAACTAATTAAAAGTTTGGCAGACTCCGGGTCTCGGGTTGCGTTCTCGGGCCCCGTTCAGTCCATATGGACTCGACTACCCGTTTATTGGCATAAATTACGCATTGAAATCACGTAAGTGTCGGGGGCAAAATTTAATCAGAGAGTGCGGCGGCTAAGCAAGAATTAAATTTAGCAACATAACCAAATCAAAAAAGGGACCACGCCGGGGCCCCCCCCCCCTTTTTGGCCGTACATCCGTGTATATAGGGATGCGGTCGCCACACCGAACACCGAACACGGAACACGGACACGAGGCACGGACCATTTCCCCCTGCGAGCTGAGGAGCAAAAAATTTGCACACAAACTACGTGACTTCAATTCCTCAGTGTGGCTACAACACAAAAAAAAAGGTAAAAAAAAAAATAAAAGGCGCTGGGTGTGTGTGTGTGTGTGAGTGTGTGTATCTATGTGGTTAGCTTTCAATGGCCTTTGTTCGGCCCCGTGTACAACTTTTAATCCTTTGCACTTTTGTCAATGTCAGAGACGAGATAGACTCAGATTTAGATTCGGCCCAATGACCAAACAATACTCAAAAAATGGTCTGCGAATGGATCAACGACGTGGATATACCCTTTAAGGTGGTTTAAGGGGACTAATTATGGGATAATAATAAAAGGTGGGTTAGAACTTTGTAAATTAGGATTATTTATAATGGTTTTCCTGATCAGAATTATAGATGTGGGAGTATTCGTTATATAAGATATATTTTATCAATTGTGAGTTCCAAAGGAACTGCTTTTTAATTCTTTATGGAAATGAGAAAGCTAAATATCATGCTCTCAACCAAAGTATTAAGACAATACACATGTCCCCTCTAATAAGTATTAAAAATAAAGTATTTAATTGAATTAAATACATATCACTTGCAAAGAGGCTCCTAAGAAATAAGTTCTTGCATATCTTCTAAAAAAAATTCAATTTCTGCAATTATAATAAGAAAATCCACATTAAGTTTAATATTAGAAATTACAAGCCTTGTAAGGAATATTTTCCTGCAATTCCTTGATATATTTTCCATTCCCAAATCTCGCCAAACTCTTTAAAATATATATTCAATTCATCACAAGCCTGCCTGTAGATGGCAAACTGATGATACCCTCGCCGTAACTGACAGCACGAAAAAGGACGAAATAAACGGGGAATTGCACTCTGTTTGGGAAATAGTTTTTCACCACAATGACATTTCAGTTTTCCGCACACGAACGGTGAACGGTGATGTGGCAAGGGCACGGCAAGATGGCCAATAAAATTAATTGATTTTGAGGTTGCCTCCTTTTTTTTACGGCTGGTGTTTTTATTTGATTTTTTTTTGTTTGTTTGTTGGTGATTTTGATTTCTGCTCCTGTGACAGTTGACCGCATTTGATTGGCAGTGGCTGGGCGCTGGGTGAAGCTGCAAAGAGAATGCGATAGCTTCAACTTGGCCCAGGGATTTCTAATTAGATTAGTTTCGAATTTAGACCACTTGCAGCTAGCTTACGTATGAGAATTTAGAGAGCTTTAAGGTAAGGCAAGTATATGTACCTAATGAATTAATTTTCTCTTAATTCGGGCAAAATTAAGCCTATAGAGTTTTGGAAACATATAAATATATTGCTTAAAGGTAGTTTTATATAATATACCATGCATTTTATTCATCAAAAATACATTGAAATCTAGGAAATAAAATCTATAACATTTTTTAAGAGCTCTTCAACCCCTTGTTGTGCAGCATTTTCCAATCCATTTAAAATGCAATTTTCGACAGCCTTTGGAACTGGTCAGTGAGTGTGTGTGCCTTTTTGAAAATCCCCATAAATATCCATAAATAGCAAAGTAAAATAAATAAAATAAAATATGCCGTGTAATTGGCGTATCGAAATTCGGATTAATTTTTTACGTTTCACTTTCCTCTCCATTGATTCCCGAGTCCCAGGGCAGGGGAAACGAGCAATTTGGCAGCGTAAACGTGAACGTAAACGAAAACGCTTTCAACGATTCTCCGCTTGCATCTGGCATTGATTTCCATTTTCCATTTTTATTAACAAGCATTTAAATGCAATGAAGTGAAATGCGAGGCGAATCTCTCTATACCGACGCACGCTCTGTGTGTAAATATATATAAATATGTATATTGCTGGCTCGGCCCTTTGTGTTGGTTTCGTTTTTATGGCTTGCCATAGTGTAGATGGCATTTCATGGCTGATTTAACCCGGTCTGCCTAACAGTTTCGTCTGGGGGTTTTCCAGCCATTTTCCCACCCAATTTTCCTCTCCTCCCTCACTCCCCACCTCATGCCGTTTTTGCCGATTCTTCGGCTCCTGTTATTGCTGTTGTTATTCATTCGTTCACATTTTTTCATATGTCAGTGGCGTAAATGAAAACGCAAACGGGGCGTATGATTAATGTGGTTTACATATGAAAACGAGACTCTGCTGCTGCTGCTCTGTCCCAGAACTCCATTTCCCCTGGCCATCTTCTCCTTCTCCGTCTCCGTCTCCGCCGGCTCCTGCTGGTGTTGCTGTTATTCTTGTTGTTGGCAGTGCTTATTCAATAATTTATTGCTGGCAGCCTCAGCCACTTACAATGTCAGAAAAATATGCGCGAAATATGCATAAAAGTATTACATGCAGGCTTTTGTCAGCTGAGGGGAAGTGTCACGCCTTCCCCAGCCCTTCATTTCGTTTGCAATCCTAGCAATATATATAGTAGCCCCATCCTCAAGCCGAAAAAGTGAAAGCTTAATCTTTAATAAATCACAAAATATGGGATTATCAATTAATAGGCTGCTAAGACCTGAACAGTGATAAGGAAACTTATTTTAATGAGACTTGCGAGAGGTGGGGGTAGGTCGGGGAGACGTTTTTATTTCATTTTAATTGTATATTAAATCTTAATTAATTTAATTCATTTGCCAAGACTTCAGGGAGAAGGTTATCATGGCATTTCTATATTTATAAATACAGAACTATTGCTGTTGCATTTTTAGTTTAACTTGCTTGTTTTAATGAATGTTTAAAGTTAATAAAATAAGGTAAATGAAGTCCTGGCAATAAAATGTAATATTTAAAAAACTTTAAACCTTTGGCGTCTACAAATAAATAAAAACTTGGCCATTAGTAAATCGAATATTAAAAATTATTTATATTTATGTATGTATATATATTATATAATTATTATACTTTATTCCCGTCTAGTCCCCCGGTTTCTCTATTCTCTCAACCCTTTTTCGGCAGTGTATTTATATAAATAAACAATTCATTATCAATAATGAACCACAAATGTCGCATGACTGATGTGATTGCTGGCTGAACTTGAACCGAGAGCGATAAATCTGCAGTTGCCTCTGCCGATCCGACCGACTTTCCGGCTGGTCTGGACTCCGACTTCCCCCACATCAGTTCAAAATGAGTAGCCGGAAGGTCGGGATCGTGGGCAGTGGCCTGATTGGCAGGGCGTGGGCGATGCTCTTCGCAGCCGCCGGCTATCGTGTTCAGTTGTACGACATCCTGGAGAGCCAGTTGTCCACGGCGCTGCAGGAACTGGACAAGGATCTGCATAGTCTGGAGGAGAAGGGTTCGCTGAGGGGTCAGCTGCGGGCGGCGGAGCAATTCGCCCTCATTGAGGTCACCACGAAACTGGAGGAGCTCACCCGTGATGCTGTGCACATACAGGAGTGTGTTCCCGAGGTGTTGCAGCTGAAGCAGTCGCTATACTCCCAGCTGGATGAGCTCTTGGGTGAGGGCACTGTGGTGGCCAGTTCTACGAGCACCTTTATGCCATCTCTGTATAGTGAGGGTCTCAAGCGGAGGCAGCAGGTGGGTTTCCCGGAATTTCTAAAGGAAAAATCATTGAAAACTTCCCTTAAAAATGTTCTTATTGATAAATTAACTTTTTTCTCAGATGCTGGTGGCCCATCCGCTGAATCCCCCGTACTTTATACCCCTGGTGGAGATTGTGCCCGCTCCCTGGACATCGCCCGAGGCGGTGGAGCGCACTCACGCCCTGATGCTCAGCGTGGGCCAACGTCCGGTGACTCTCAAGAGGGAAATCCAGGGCTTTGCCACCAACCGGATACAGTATGCGATCCTCAACGAAGTGTGGCGTCTGGTGGCTTCCGGAATTCTCAATGTGGCGGATGTTGATCGAGTGCTGAGCCAGGGACTGGGACTACGCTATGCCCTCTTGGGATCCCTGGAAACGGCCCATCTGAATGCGCCTGGCGGAGTGGCCGATTATTTCCAGCGATTCGGCGGCGAAATCTCCGCCGTGAGTGCCACTTATGGAGCAACGCCAGATACGCAAGGCGATAAGGTGACCCTGGCGGAGATTGCCCGACAGTGTGAGCAGCTGGTGTCGCTGGCGGGACTCGAGCAGCGGAGAGCCACCCGAGATGAATTCCTCACGCAGCTGGCCAAACTAAAGAAGCAGTTTGAATAGGAAATTAATTGTTGGTTTTGTGATGATGTTCTTTGAATAAACTGAGAATCAACTTAATGGGACTGTGTCATTTTGCCCCCTTGTATCCTGCCCCGGCTCGTGCTCCTTGGTCCTTGGCTTGGCATTCGCCTTTCATCTCCGCCAGCTTGCTTCTCCAGTTTCTCGTGCATTAATGAAATTAATTTCTGCGGCAACCGGAAACGCTTTCCCAGTCGAAGCATTCAAGTACAACGTGTCACATTTCCGCTCCGGCAATGGGTTCTCTCGCCCTTAGTTTCGCCCCCAATTCCCCATAGATTTTCCCTCATTTCGGCACTTGGACTGATGAATGAATGCCGGGTGCTTTAACTCATTTTTCATTTCGGGCACTGGCACATTTTCCGCGGCACTAAAAGCTGCTTAAGTGAAAAATCTCAATTTGAGCCGCGGATTTGTTTTCACTGCGGGTTTTCCGGGGGGGGGCTTTCCATGGGGTTGTCTTAAATATTAGGGCTAAAGGAGGATTTACCAAGGGTGATAAGTATGACAAGTGTGTGAGTGATTAAAGGTGGTTGATTATGCCCTCTTATATGAATAGGTTCTTTAATGTCTCTTTGAAGGTTTTTATGAAAATATATAAATATATTATTCTGAATTTATTAAAATTCCCCTTTAAAATGCATTTAATTTCGCTCAACCAGCTGCATTTTGCACATTTTTCAATGCCAAGTTTTTAAACTGGTGGCCATGGCCATATAACAATTAAAGTCGCATAATTCAGACGGCCTGCGGCTGCCGGGGGTCCTGTGGACGAGGATCCTGAATCTGAGTCTGCGGCCCTGAAAATGCTGGAAATGATGCCGTTGGCGGCGACTAAAAACTGCAATGTCATTGTTGCGAGACAGCGGGCGGTGGACAAAAAGCATGTGGCTAGTAATTCATTACCCAGACCATCATCAGCCATTGGAATTTTGCAGAGAAAAATCGTGAAGGGGAACGGGGAACGGGCACTGGGACAGGGTATCCGCCAGGACAATTGCACATGGCGCTGGCGGGCAATGCCATTTAATGTGCAAACAAAAGGCGTTGACAAAAAATTGCGTTCGCAAAAAAAAAATTACAAAAGTGAGCAACATGAAATCAGACAAAACAAAAGAGACCGTTGTGGGAGGAAGGGTTCAAACTTTAGGATACCCAATAAGAATTCATATTTTTCATTAAATATATATATATATATAACAAATCTATAGTAGTAATCCTCAGTACTGTTCTTAGGGTGGTTGCCTGAAGGTGCATTGGTGAAAAATTTTGCTGGCAGGAACCATTGAGAATGACGAGCAGAGCAACGAGTAGAGATAACGAGAGAACCAATAAGAGCAAGCCAACGAGCAAGCAAAACAACGAGTGAAAAAGACGACTTTTGGAAGCAGAATGACGAGTTAAATCAACGAGCACAACGATGATCGAGTCTTCATTTCATATTTATAATATAATTGTTCTACTTTTTATATTTATAACTTCATTACCTTATATAAACATTATATTAAATAAAGAATATTAAATATTCAAAAAATTAAATAATTCCAAATGGATAATACATTAGTTTTTAACTTCTACTACTCACTATTCCTAAAAGTTTACAAGCTTCATAAGTAATCCTTGAATAAATGTCCTCAAAGACAACCATACCCATGCACAATTCGATTACAGGGTATGCAGAGTTGGCCCACGTTATGAGGTATTCGCATTTGTAAAGTGCAGACGGTGCACAATGGCACCCAGGGTTCTGCTGCTGCGGCGGCGGGTGCTGCTAAAAGTTAAAATAGCGAACGATAATTAATGGAATGACAACATAAAGCAGGCAACAATTTCAGTGTCCCGCGCCACTGTGTGCTTTACTCTAGCCAAGTTCTCCTTTTTGCTCCTTTTTTTCCCAGAGCCAGACGTTAGGACTTGGTGTTTATTGAACTCTTTCGGAAACGGTGTGAGAGCGACAGAAGGGGGGAGGATGGCTGGATTCCGAGTGGATTGAGCGAGAGAGTAAAATGGCGCTAAAGCGGAAACGGAAGGAAGCCATGTGCATTTGGGTGTCGGGCCAAGAGGAAATGCATTGTTTTATGCCCAATTTCATTTTGTGCGATGTGGGAAATAAAAGAACGAGGTAGTAGCTGGTAGATGCATGTAATTAACGCCAGCGCAATCAAAGTAATTAATTTAATGAATTCAAATGAGTCTCGACACGAAAATTGGCAGGAAGAAAAGGCAGTAAGGAGGAGTATTTGCATTTGTTCGCATTGCCACCATGTTCAAAAGGATTTGCTTCGACCACTAATTAAATTCCGGACAACAAAGGAAAAACTCGGATTTATTTGTCGCCGGAAAACCATTAATTATATCCCAGCTGCCATTGCCTTTCCTCACCTCGCCGAGAATCAGAAAAAAAAACCAAGTCTTTTGGGGGGGCGGGCGGCGAAATAACAATTTTTCAATGCGGACGACATTTGTTCTTGTTAGCCGAGTTGTTAACAATCGATTTGACGTGTTCGTTTCGGACCTTTTGGTACCAGCAGAGAGAAATAGTAGTAGTAGTAGCAGCAGCAACAAATAAGGGGCCATGTTTTATGGCCTAGGGCCAGCAGACAGATAGGGCCCCGAATAATAAATCATTCCATAAAACATTTACGCCTCGAAGCGCACAAAGTTGATTCGAACAGAATCCCATTCGATTCGTTTTGATTCATTACATTCAAAGTATGTGAGGGACACCAGGATGTGCTAGGATGCTAGGATGATAAATAAATAAGCAGGTTGTGGGCGGCGAGTGAAGATGTCAAAGATTGGGAGGAAGCCGGGCTCCTTTAATCATTGGCTAACCTCTTTCATTTATCATCGGGAGGGCAACGACAACACAATCCACGCAATTCATTTAATTTTTGTATTTCAAAGCGCAAAACAAACCAAGGCAAACAATGGCAAACAGCACCAAACAATTGTCTTGAAGGCAATTTTCGTTGGTTTTTTTTCTTTGACATTTATCTTGATCGACCCCAGTGGCACTTTTTGCACCGCACAAAATTCAATTTGCTTTATTGATAACACACAATGGACACACAATAAATACATCAGCTTGGGAGATCTAAGTTAACCGAGATATAAATGCTCTGCTCTGGCTTAAGAATCAGATAACTGATAACTGATGATGGGCAAGATTATTTTTTGCTTATAATACCTGTATAAATATGAATTTAAATGAAATCTCTTACAGATTACTTGTAGTAATCACTTATTTCTATAACTATATTATAAATAATAATATTATTAAATAAGAGCATTGCAAAATGCCCGACTTGTGTGTCCACCATTTTCTCTTTCTTTAGAAAAACTCTAAAGAAGCCGACAAAACATTTTCCTTTTCCTAATCTTCCCCGGGTTTGTTTGTGGCATTTTCTTGTGGTCAGCCAATAAATCAGTGGCCTTTGAAATAATTTATGTTCTTCCCTTGGAATTTTCATTTATCTGTCGAACGTATTGTTATTATTTGGGGCTTACGGGCGGCGCACTCGGCTAATCGAGGGCCAACCGAGCCAATTGGGCGCCCAAGAATGCGACTTCATTATGACAAATTTGTGTGCTCAGGAAAATTAATGCCCTTGGCTTTTTTGAGGGCAAGTGCACAGAGTTGGTGCATTATTAAATCGCTTTAAAGGATTTGGATTTGGTCGCTGCATTGCTTTTATCCTTGGCGAACAGTCACGTCCGTGAAGGTCCTGGTGCTGGCCCTGGGAGCCGTCAGCGTTTTTGCTACACTCGTCGCTTCTTTTTTATGTCTGGAGCTGCGGCGCGGTCAGAACCGCAGACGCTTCGGAGGCGGACGATGGGCAAATTGTTTGGCCAACACAAAGTTTATTTAATTTCTCACAGAATGGAGATCTACGTGCCCCTTTTTTGACTTTGTTGATTAAAACAAATTGCGCCCTGTCTCAACTGCGCCGGCAAACCGTCAGACGGTTGAGAGGAACGAGGAGGTTGGGAGCGGATGGACTGAAGAATAGAGTGGAAAACAGATAGCATTTGTGGGGTTTCGAGGAATGCCCTCCCGGATCGGTTGAGTGTTTGATCCTGTCTAGACAAGAATGGCTGGATTAGGGAAATGCTGTTAAAGTGCTTAAAGAACTTATAAGAAATCTCCTGAACTTCTACTCTATTTCAAATTAAAATAATAACCAAGTACGCGCCTCTCTCCGCGCTTTTCAATGCACCCAGCACAACTGTACCCAGCAAGCGCCTCTCTCAGCGCTTCTCAATGCTTGCAACTCATGAGCCCAGCCTTATCTAATTAGTCTCGTTCTGAATTTGAGTTCGCAATCAGATTTCTTATTTGCTCTCCCGCTGGGTTTTTCAGCCAAGTCAAATTTGCTGGCAATTGTCATAACTCTAATGCAATTAACCCTTGCCCAGCCAGCAGTGAGCTTATCAGATAAAGACAAACGAGGGGAGTGGAAAACAGAACAGAAAACAGGACACGGGACACAGGGCCAGAGGGTCTGCTGGAGGGGTACGGGGGTGCTGAGTAAATACAGCCATAGAGTAAACCTAAATATTTAATTAGGATTATAACGAAGCGAGCTTATCGCGGATGGCGGCGGCATCACAACTGAAAGTGATGCGGTGGCCAGAGAGGGAGAGCGATGAATGTCAAAGACTGGGGCCTGCGGGCCTGGGGCTTCCTGGTCCCAGGATAACAGGAAATGCACAAGTGTGGGGAGCCCAGCGCGTGTGTGTGTGTGTTGATGCGTCTGCCGTTTCACTTTTCGTTGACTTAATTTAATTAATTTCCTAGCCCAAAGGGTCCATCCTGTCGGCCTGTCTGTCTCGCTCGCATTCTCATCCTTGCCTCGGTTCCTTTTTTATTTTATTTGCTGTTACGTATACGCCACGTTGCAGCCGAATAAAAGCTGGCCCACCTACTTGATGCATATATATGGGCACATATGCCTATCGTATATCGATACGCTTGGAATACGATGTGGAGGCCTCGAGGAGGATTCGCAGGACTTGGCTCCGTTGTGTGTGTGTGTGTGCGTGTGTGTGTGGCTGTGTGTAATATGCTGTAAATAATGAAAATCCAATTTTTGTTGCTTCTTTTTACCCTCACCTGGAATGTGTGTGTGTGTGTGGGCGGCATAATGGGTTCATCATCGTTGTGGCGGAAAGATAATTATGACCGGGCACGTAGGGTATCGTATCCCACAGTTTGTCAGGGGTCATCCGCCACTAAAGATAGACACCGTGGAGTGGTCGAGACATTAAGTTAATAAAGTGTTAAGCCATTGTTATTGGCAAAGGCAAAGCCTGTGAAAATTCAATTTAGGCTAAAGGGTTGTTGACAGAGAGAGCGAGGGATAGGGTATTCCGCATTCTTGGCGAACTGATTTCTGTGGGCTCTCTCCTTTCTGGCTTCTTGATTGCATTACATTCTCGGTGCTCCGTCCTCGGTCCTCGTCTCGTTTCATCTCGTCTGCGTTGCTGGCGCATTCCGTTTGGCCTTTTTCGTTGACTCTGCCTCCTGGAGATTTAATTTCGTTTTCCGTGCATTTTCTTTTTTTTTTCTCCCCCCTTACACACAATCAAGTAATGAAACCTCACCGGCCGAACCGAAAACTTAAGGAAACCCGGGAGACTCGATTCCCCTCAGTTGGCCAGTTGGGGACCAGGAAACATGTTGCTGTTTTCGGTTGCCTCACGAATTATGCAGAGCATAACAAGTTTTCATCAATATTAATGTCGGGGGCCGAAATGTGATTAAAATCGAGAGACATCTATGGCGAAGGGGAATGGGCATGGACTGGGATTGGGACTGGGATTGGGGCAGAAAGCTAACCACTTCTCTCGGCTGCCGAGCGGCAATCAAATTAAACTTGAAGTGATTTTCAATTGGAAATTCTCGTAACGGCTGCCTGGCACACCGCAACACACTTAAGTGTATTCAAATTAAACTGACGCAGACCGAGCCAACAATGCGACTCCGACTCGGGCAACAGTCACGGCCGGAGATGAGTGCGTGACCTGGGCCATCAGGCCGGTAAAACCATCGGGGTCACCCGTCGTTCATCACCCATCGCCCATAAATTTAATGTAATTAATGTGAGTCTCGAATGGCTGCTGAATTTGCACTGAAATGGAAGCTTAACGCAGGCTGATTAAAATGCAGAAATGCTTTTCCATTTAGGCAAGTAGAGTAATTATGCAGTAAGCCACAGGAAACTAATATATTCAAGGCATACTTATGAGCGAATTTTCCAACGATTTAGGGGTTTTCAATAGGTTTATTTAGGTCTTACAAAATCAGGAATAATAATAAGATTAGAAATAAGTTTACAAATCTGTTGGAAAAGTTGTAACATTGATTTCCTATACTAAATAGCAATAATATTCCTTGTATAGATTTAAGAGTAATAATTACATATTAATTGTACCTTGAGTGCTAGAAAAATTAATTTTTTATAGCATATAGAAAACTATATCAAAGCTTGTCTGGGTTATATGCTAAATAAATTAAAAAACAAGCTTCAATGTGATCTAATTTTATATGGGTAAATATGATATACATATCTAAGGGATAGTTATACATTTAATAAAAGCTTGAATTACCGCTGAAATGTTATAAAATTTCTTTTGGTAATAAACCCTGAGAATATTTACTTCCGCTGGATATCTATATATTATATGTAGAATAAATAGTTTCTTCATTGCTCCATAAACGCCTTGTCTGGTTCCCCAAATCGTCGTGAGCCTCTGCTCTCACGTAGACGTCTCTGGTCGGACCCGTCTTCCCCATGGCCCTCGATTTCGCCCCTCTTGCGCCTCCCAAAAACCCATCAAGCAGTCGACTCTGCCTCCGCCTGTTTTACTGGACATTTCGCCTTGTAATGCGATTGTTGTTTGGTGCCATTGTTGGCATTCTTGTGATGGCTGTTGTTGCTATCTGCTTGTCTATCTGCGTGTTTAGTTGTAGACCGAATGCTCGGGGATTGTAGATAGGGGGGAGGGAGCTAGGAGGGGCTGTCAACAAGCAGCCATGGCGTCAGCAATTGCGGATCTGCTGCCACCCCCACCACCCACTTTTCCTGAGCTTTCCTCTCGTCTGCGGTCGTCGGTCGTCGCTTTTTGGCAACGTTTAGCGCGTGTGCAGGACGCGCGGTTTTTGAGCTGCCGCCTGCCGTTGATTAGATTGTCTGATACTTTAATAGGATTGTAAAAGCATGAACCGCCCACGAGTCCAGGATCCCCGGATTCGCACACACAGATACTAGCGGTCCTTCAGTTTCGGCTTTTGTGTGTGTGTTAAAGTGTTTAGCCTGTGCCGCCGCCGACACACACTCCGAAAACAAAAGCCAAAGAGTTGTGGGGTTTGCACCTGCAAAAGGGCTAACTAAGGCGGCTTTTGGCGGCTCTGTAATAGTTTTAAATGGTATATTTGGCAATAAACCGCAGGGGATTTGCTTTAATATTTGCTTCATTTAAATGGGAATAAAGGGAATAGGGAGTTCCTGAATGCTTAAGCAAGGATTTTCAATTTAATTAAGTATTAAATAGTTCTTGAACGATAATGCAATTATTTTATATACAAAATAATTTTTAACTTTGATTTAAATTTAAGATATTCAAGAAATTTAAATCTTCAAAGGTCTATAACAGCTATTAAAGAAATATACAAACTCTAGGGGACTTATGAAATCTTTAAATACCTACCAAAAGCTTATTTACTTCTCCTAATGTTTATTCAGGCTGCTCTTGTATGCAATACATTATTCCCAGGACTTAACTCATTTAGTTTTCAGATCGTGGGCCGCTGCACTCCACCTAATTATTCAATTGCACCAAATACAGGGAAAATGCTCGCAAAATGCTGGCCAAAATGAGCCAAAATGAGCAAAGGGCGGTAAGCGGCTTAAGTGCTCGCTGCTCCGGATACGCAGTTATCAGGCGATTGGACCGAAATGTGGCACACGTTGGTCCTGCTCCTGGTTATGACCAACAAATAAACAGTTAAAGGCTTATAAATTACATACACACACACACACTCATTGGAGAGTGGGGAGTGTCAGGCGGCAACATGACAGACCTCAGTCTTGGGGCCATCGGGGAGTCGAGCGAAATCTGTATTAAAATCGCATTATGTCCGCCTCACTTGACAGAGGCGCCGCCAGCAAGCAGCAAGGGGGGGGGGGGTATGGGGATCCTTGGTGGAAAACTGCAGCTGCAGGAAAGTTGAGCTCCGAAGGAGAAAGAAAATTTGCCAAATGTACTGTCGACGGACGACAGCAATGTGCCCGGGCAAGAGTTTATAAACCGAACTCTCCGTCTGGAGTGGGTTAAGTTTTGGGGGGGGGGGGCTCGTTTACGTTCGCCCTTCGCTTGGCTGCGAGCATTAACCCCAGAATGCATTTGCAGCAGGAGCTCTGAGGTTGCGAGGAGGAAATGGAAACTGCAGCCTGCACTCCTGCCGGGAGGGAAAAATGAAAAGTTCTCCCTTGGCCAGAACAGCAATTGTGGTTTCTAATTGTTTGGGGTATTTTGCACTAACAATTGACCGCAACTATGCGTTGTAATTTTGAACTTTTCTCTTTTTTTTCTTCTCCTCCAGCTTGTGTCAGTTTCATTCTTCTCCTCCTTCGCTCTTCGGCCATTTGCTGTTGATTTTTTGTTTTACTTCACAAAATGGGCAGCCACGAAAATCGATAGATACAATACAACAAGTTGGGGCTGCACAAGGATGGGTTCCTGGATCCTGGATCCTGGATCCTGGGTTGCACTGCCAACTACCAACTACCTAATTGTGCAGGCAGGCTAATAGGCCACTTTACGTGCCAGTAATTGTGCCTGAATTTTCAATAACGAAAAGGGGGCGAAATCAATTGTTCGAATTCGGTGCTGGGAAGAGAGTGTATTATATGCATTGTTGAATATTATTGCCTTTATTACAGAAATTCGCGGAATGCAGTCAAGCTCTTTATTAAGTGTAAAGTTCTCTTTTCAGGGATTCAATAGTTTTAAAAAATGAAAATGTGAGAGCGAAAAATATAAGAGTATTCTTAACATAACTGACAAAAAAAGCACTAGGGTTTGTCCCATTAGTTCTCTTTAATTTGTTTCTAACTTAAACATTTGCAATGATTCTAAACCTATTGAAAGATTGTCTTTATAAAACAATAGGACCTCGACTTTGCTAATAATAATAATATTTCTTTTATTCTTATTAATAATTTGTTGTAAACCTTAAGCACTTGGAATGGAGCTGAACCTTTATAAAGAATGAGTTATTGATAAGGTTCTGAGCTTAGTCTATGGGCTGGGAATCACCTAGTCTGCTGATTATTATAAAGATTGCTATACATACCCCTCATATTTCAAAGACTAATATCAGTTTAAATGAAGCCTGGCTATACTTTGATTTTTCCTGCTAATATTTATCTATTTTGGAGCTGTTTTTCGCCAATCAGGGACATGGCAAATGCCAGTAATAAATGTGAACCCCTTTGAAGCGCCAGCAGCTTTTGCCTAGTTAATAAATGCATAATTGAAATAAGTTTATATTTTAAAATAAAATATGTTCTATGAAAGAGATAGCCACATCCTAGCCACATCCTAACCCTTTTTCTATACTCCCAAAAAACCACAACTTAAAGCTTTTACTGTCAGTCAACCAGGACTTAGCGCAAGTCCTTCGTTCACATCCTATTATTCTTCAAAGCCGGCTCAAGTGACAAAGAAGATATATTAAAGTGGTTTTTAATCATTCCTCGTTGTTTTTTTTTTTCTTTTTGTGTGTGTGAGTATGGAAAATAAATTAAAGGACGCCTTTCAGGACATAAGCCCCACGCGAAGCTTAGGCGGGAGGGGGATAGAGAGAGAGAGAGAGAGATAGCGCGGGAGAGTTTATTAAAAAAGAGACGAACGAACGAGCGAGCGAGCCCCTAAAATAAATTTATGTATGGCAAAAAAAGTATGAAAAATGCGTTGCCTAGCTGATAAAGCCGTTTTGTTTGCCCGCCCAGCACAGTCGCTTAATGCAGATTTATGATTTTAATAACAGCTAGCACACACACACACACACACACGCGTGAACACACCATTTTTTATAAGCCTCAAAGTGTTGAGCACATTAGGATATTGTGTTCCTTTTTTCGCTCGTAATTCTTTTTAACAGCTTAAATCTTGCATTTTTGCTTGTTAATTATGCAAATGCTTATTTTCGGAAGCTGCGGCTGGCAGTTATTAGCCGAAAATCAGCCAAGAGACGAAGACTCATCATCGTAAACATCACATAGTCACGGCAAACTGCAATCTCGATTTGCCAACTTTGCAGACTCTTGCCGCAGCAACAAACATTTTCAATTTCCCACCGACGCCAGGTGTTCTCGGCACTGTGTGGGTGGTTGTGGCGGAGGTGTGTGAGGTTTGCGAGGTGTACGAGGTGTGTGTGCGGAGCTCAGAAGCGCCGCGAGCATTCCAACCTAAAACAAGGTGATGTGGCCAGGATGACGACGACGACGACGACGATGCTGGAAATGTGGTTCACAGTTGCCGCTGATGAGGAAATTGTTTTGCAAATCACAGAAGCCCCATCGTAAGATGGTAGACAGGGGCGTGGCTGAAGGGGGGGTTATCATAAGTTTATTAGGGCTTAAGAGGGCGGCGTTAAAGGTGGGACTTAAGTGTGGGAAAATCATGCATTATGACAGCTTAAAGCTTTTGATCAATTTAGTAAATATTCCACGAAACGTTTTCTAAGTGATGTCTGGCAAAGCACCCTTTGCCCAAGCCTCTGTTGCTTTTATTTCTGCAATATTGAAAATGGAAAGCGAGGTGCACTTGAGAAATTAATACGATTTTTCTATAAGAACCTAAGAGAATTAAGTATTCCTTGATAATAATTTAATGATAAGCTTACAAAGAAGTATATTTCAGTTTAAGGGAAACTAATATGATGGATCTTAATAATAAAATAGTAAACTTAATAAAATCAAGCTATATTTTAAACATATAAAAATATATTAAAAATATTTAAAGTAGTAAGAACCCACACTCCACAAACTCCACGACCAACCCTCGCTTAAAAGCGCGTCTGGCATTAAATTCACCGTATAAAAGTGGCAGTGGAGGCACCATATCCAGCGCGCCAGCACACCTGCCCAGGTAATGCAAATTTGGTGTAACTGCCACGCAGCACGATCGCTGTCATCTTGCACAGCCACATCATCGTCATCATCATCAAGGTCGTAGCGGCAGGATGAGTGGAGGATGCTGCGCAGGAATATGGGAGACAGCGGGAGAAGGGTGCTCCCAGTTCGATGCAATTTGGGCCATCAGTGGGGCGCCGCAGGGCATCCGGCGACAGTGTCTGCCGTAATCCCCAGGTAGACGAGGAAGTCCGCGTAGCTGCACCACATGACCAGTTGCCTTCGGCGCCGGTTTGTGGTAGGCGGACAAGTCGTGACAGCTGAAACGGAGCTGCTCTGGACTGGTGCGAAAGATCTCGTAAATCTCCTGATAGACACGAAACCCGTCAGAATGCAGAACGCATCACCATTTGTTGGAAGTCAATGAGGAAATGGACACACAGGTAATTGGCAATTAGCAAGGGCAAACAATTAGGACACTGGGTGTAATGCAACCAAATATATTTCTTACATATGTATATATCCAAGTACTTTGGGAATCGTGTAAAAGCTAATTCATGTTCATCTGTTAAGTTCTTAAAAATCTAGAATACGACTTCTTATACAGACTTTCCCATAAACCACCCGAGTTCCTGTATCTTAAAAATAAATTCAAAGCCAAGAACTGACAGGAAGTAACCTTTACCTTGAGTTCCACAAATAAACCACATAAACGTATACGAAAAGAAGGATAACCACCCTGTCTCCTCCACCAATCCCCCCCCCCCAGTTATTTCTATATCCGGGTTATCATCTCTCCTCTGGCAGTGACATCGAAGTGACGCAGATGAGTGATGCTCACGAAAACCGAAGTCAACAGGCGGCAAGGGAAGACAATGCGATTCAGCTGAATAGGGATGCCGACGTTCCCCGTACAATTAGCATTGATAATATGGAACAAAACCTGTCTAATAAGAGCACAGCATCCCTTACCTTGGCCGGATTCCCATTTCTTCGGGGGCTTTCACTTTTTCCTTTTCTTCGCCCCGGCCAATTAGACGCACAATGCGCCTCAAATTATGCAACACAGCGCGACAAATTCAATTTGCTATGCCTCCCTCTCTCTCTCGCTCTGTCTTGTTCCCCGTCTCCCTCACACGCAGCCCCAACACGTGACCGAAAACAACAGTGCGAGCGAGACAGGGAGAGGGAGACAGAGACAGAGACAGCGACAGGGACACGTTGGAACTTGTGTTTGAAAAATCCCAGGAGAAATTAGTTTGATTTATGTTGAGTTTCCGGTGCAAATAAATTGCCAAGTTTAGAGAGAACTTTGGAGGCACTGCAGACGCATAATTGATTATGCGAGCGGCGTACACACAATCGGTGGGCGGGGTGGGGCGCCACGAGTCATACAGGCAGGACGAAGGACGAAGGACGACGGCCGACAACGACGACGACTGTACGTTGTTAATGGTGAGAGGACTTATTACTAGACAAGCTACTCGTCAAATTGACACCCGATTGTTGTTTTGGTGTTACTTTTTGGGGATCTGTAAGGTACTTTACAAGGAATCTATAAAAAGAGGTATAATTGGGACAGGAATACCATATAATAAGTTTCTCAAAATTTGGTTTTTCATCTTACACATGTGCCAAAGAATTCATGAAGTTTTTAAAGCTGAAAGACTTTCTTTTATTATTATTTTGTATGTTAAATATTATGACATAAACACTCTATTTTTAGGAATTTTGTTGTTAGGAATATAGGCCGGCGAAAATCCTTCAGCTGAACCCTCCACGAGGGTGCCGGCTGGGCAATGGGCGCTGCCTAGCTAAGGC